>MU106081.1:97547-184525 GCA_012274485.2 Sinapis alba | reverse complement strand
ACCATTGAACAGCATCCATTATCCCATCCCAGATCACACGCACAACCTCAATCTCAGGCAGTTTAGCATCTTTCACCTGTTGCTTCACAGTTTCAATCACCTCATCTATGTTAATTTCCTCCGTTACTTGGCTCGTGAGGACCTCTTTTATTTCCTTCAGCTTCACCTCAAATATTTTCTTTTCATTGTACTCTACCAGGGCTGTCAATCCTGCCTTGCTTTTAAATCACAAGACAATATACATTAGTGACCTACGAAGCTGATGTAATAACATTGAATGTAGTAAAGTTAAAGGGAAAACAGAAACTCACGTGAAATGCTCAGAGAAACATTCAGTGGTCCGCTTAGTGGGTGGAAGGAAGTCCAAGAGTTTGTCTTCCATCTTGCCACGCCTCAGAATAGCAATCAAGTCATCAAGGCTGTTCTCAACCAAATACTCATTGAAGAAGTCAGTAACAAAAGTGAGGACTATCCCTTTGGCAACAAGGTTATCCTTAAGAAGTGGCTGGAAGACAGTCTCAGCAGGTAATCCAGAGAGCTTCTGGGAAAAGGCGAGGGCTGTGAAGATGGCAAGCTTCTTCCTCTCGCTCTCCTCGAAAAGCTCAAGGGACTGCAAGAATCTCCGAGTGACATTTTCGAGGTTCTTTATAAGGAAAGGTTTCCTACGCAAGATTTTCTGAATGTATACAACGGATGGTAAGATAGCTTCACGGTTTGGCTCACAGTCAATAATAGAGTAAGGATGGCGTTCCCCTTCATCAGATTTCACAGAACCAGTTTGCGTACGTCCTCCAATGAAAACAACCTTTAACAACAAATGAATCAGACTAGATAATGTTGGAGAGACTTAGGAAGAAGAGGTAGTAGTATATGAAGAAGAGTTAGTTACCTCAAAGAAAATATCGCCGTATCTAGAGAAATTAAGATCAGATGACTCAATAGTCTTGGCAACAAGTTCCTAAAAAAAAGAGAAGCGAAAACAAAGTTATAAGATAGTTAGGAAATTCAGAAGAAGAAGAGAGACTTACGAGATCACCAGCATTATCGAGATAAATGAGGACAACAGCATCAGAGAAAGCAGCAGGGTCCAAAGGAGCAGCAATATTCCTTTTGCGGGTCTTAATCCGCGTTCCTCTGTCCACATAAAAGACAAAAGCTTGCCTTAACTATAGTCACCTCTAAACTTACATCTTCACCTAACCTTTTTCTCAGCTTGAAGATTAACTCAATTTGTTTTTTTTTAAGAAAAAAACAAGAACTAAAGCATAAACTTCAAAACATAAACTTTCCAACTTCCGTGGGCAACTTTTTAATTCAACTAGAGTTACTAATGAACAGAATATAGATATAAAAATTGAGATCACTTACCCGAGAGTGGGCTTCTCCTTCGAGCTGCAGGAAATGACAGACAATAAAAATAGGTTAGTGACTAGAAAAGCTTTACAAAGAAACCCTAGCAGAGATTTGATTATTTCAAGAGCAGATTCCAGAAACCTCTATATTAATTTGATAACAGCGATAGGAACCAAAAAAAAAAACTCAGAAGAAAATTTCAAATGGAAGAGATGAGATCTGTGTCCCCGATACCAATACAAGAAACGAAATCGACAAAAAAAAAAAAGAAAGGAAAGAAGCAGATTCGTCATTTCATCAGAAGAGGATGAAAGCTTACCTCATAAACCAATATGTAGAAAGATCAAAGATAGGTGGAAGGGATATAGGAATATGGATGTTGTTCAACTTCGCGTTTCTGCACAAAATCGAGCTTCGTCCCGACGCTATTATATTAAAGATGAAGAAGTGGTAAACTATAAAATATATGTATGACGATTTTGACCCTCATCTCTCTAACCTATGTTAATCAATGCCATTCCGGTTCAACATTTCTCTTTAATCCGTCAATCAAACCGAACTAGCCATCCTCTATTGTTTGGTTTATATTTGTTATTATTATTTTCCATCTCATAATATTTGATTGATTAACCAACCAAACTTCGGCTTTCAAAGAGTTTCCTTCGTAATGTGAAACGTTATGGACGCCCTGATCCCCAACACGAAGGGACTTTATTCTTATATGCCTACTACCTCCTATGTCCATTTTTATTTGTCTCACCAATAAAATATATTTTTTTATTATATTTTAATCGAAAATGTAGTCAAATTCGAAATTGCCCTTAATAAAATCTAGTATTTACCAACTTAATCTACACTATTTAATCCGATCCACAACGATCTGGATGATCCACGTATCTCTCTCTTCAAACCTTATTTTTCTCTTAAGTGTTTTTCATTTTCTCCCAAATCATCAGAAATCAACCCCTCAAAACCCTAAAAGGAAACCGACAAACACGAAAAGGCGACAAAATCCACCGAAACCTACTGAAATCCACCAGATCTTCTCCCGTCCATCATCAGAACCACCATCTTCTTCTCACGTCGGCTTCTTTCATTCTCTTGTTCTCTTTCGAAACCCATCGTCATTGTGAAAAAAATAATATTTTTTTTCATATATTTGGATGATTTTGTTGTGGGTTTCTTTAGGATATATGATGTGTGCTTGTTTGGCTTATAGATTTTGAATCTTAAACTTTTTAATTTTAAATCTGTTTTTTTTTATTTTTTTTTGAAATTGTTCCTTTGTTGAATCAATTTGATATTGATAAAATATTTATGTAGAAAATGGTAATTGAATTGAAAACCTAGTTTTACATATATAGAATATAGTTATTGACAACAATATCATTACATCGACCTGGTTATGAGATTATGGAGAATGAATGTTTGGTTTTGAAGTTATGAAGATCGAAAGTTTTGTTCTGAGATTAGTGAAATGATGTTGTCGAGAGTTTTCAATAATTTGGAGTCACTGTTATTGTGATTGAATGTTTGAAAGTTTGGAGATTTAATACTTGAATGAATGGTTTGAGATTAGACAGATCATAAAATTAGAAAAATGAATGAGGAATAAATTATTCATTTTGTTGAGTGGTTCAGTTCTGATTGAATGTTTGTTGTTATAGGATATCAAAAAGATATAGATAATGTCAGGGTGTAAGCGTGGAGGGAAAAGAAAAACTAAGCAGGCAAAGGGAAAGTCAAGCAAAAAACACACTTCTCATGTAGAAGAACAACATGTAGAAGAGCTTTCAACCGGGAGTAGTAATGATGATTTGTCTGCACATGGAAACGAGAATGATCAGCCTGCACAAGAGAATGAGACTGATCATCTCTCTGTGACATCTCAGGTATTCATTTCCAAAATTATATTGTTTGTTATAGTTAAGAAAAATTATTATTGTTGGTATATTACTGGTGTGACTAATACTACTAGAAAGTGTGGACAAGTTAATAAATTTATTTTCTAGTAAGTAGGATAGATTAATTTAATTTTTTTTTTGTTTCAGGAATGCCAACCACTGCCACATGATGTGCTATACTTCAAGAACACTAAGTTCACCAAAACCTCTAAGATACAGACCATGTGTCATGTGAGCAACACGGTAGAAATCATCAAAAATCTTGAGCCTGAGTTGAAGAGTCATGAGTTGAAGTGGTTCGAAAACCACCCTCGGTTTTGTCATATGTTCCACATACCCGATGAACCATACTTGAAGCTGATGGGTGTGTGGATGCTTCTATTGCGAACGATTTCCTTTGAAGAGGGAGAGGACACAGCTTGGTTTCGGTGAATGGCGTACCCATCCGGTATTTTATGAGAGAACATGCACTCATATCGGGTTTGGACTGCCATGGATACCCGGATAAGTATGAGAAGTTGGGGAGCTATGCGTTTGTAGATAGGCATTTCCAGTCACACAAGGAAATATGTGGAAGAGAAGTTGTTGAGTATGAGCGCGTGTGGGGATCGATTTAGGATGACGGTGTTGTACTTCCTAGGAACAGTTATTAGAGGGAGGGGAAGGTATAATGCTCCATTTGACCCTTTCATTTTAAGAATGGCCAACAATATGGAGGTTTATAAAACCTTTTCTTGGGGTCGTTTGATGTTTGATGATGTTATCCGGTCCATTAACCACATGATGAAGAATCTCAAAGGGAAAGCTAAGAAGAATGTCAACTTTCCCGAGTTCATTCTTCCTTTAGAGGTAAATTTTACTTCTTTATATGAGTTTTGTTTTGATAAATTCTTGTTTGTATGATTGTTTTTGACAAATTCTCTTTGTAGATGCTAGCATTTGAATGTATTCCTACTCTGAATGCACAATTCAGAGAACATGTAGATGGTTGTATGAGTAAATATCTGAGGATGTGCAAGTGGCGGTTCCAAAGTAACAACATGAAGAGTTTTTTACTTAATGATTTGTACGATGCACTTGGAGAAACAAATGTATGTGTTTGATATTTTTTGGGTTTATTAAGTGACTGGGATACGATATGTGTTTGATATTTACTTTGATTTTATTTTCATGTAATTAAAAGTGTTCTGACTCCTACTGTTGATGAAAGAACTCTCATGGCTCACATAATGGAGGACGAGCCAGACTATGAAAATGAAGAAGGAACAAGTAATTTGTGGAGCGCATGGTTTACTGTTAAAGAGAAACCCATCTAGTGGAAAAATCTCTATAAGTTAGATGTGGCTGCAAGGAAGTTTTCTTGGAAGAAAGACAAAAGGAAAGTGCATGAAAAAACATCCTCCTCAAAAACAAGTTTGGAGGGGATCCGCTTGGAAGAAGTTTTGAAAGGGATTGAAGACAAGGTGTAATGACCCTCACGAGCGGATATAATTTTGGTCGAGAAAATTCTGAAAAAATCAGATTCGAGTTTAATCGATCATAATTAAAATAAAATTTGAACTAATGATTTAATGGCTTGACGGGATTGTCTTGTGATCGAAAGGACTTTCCTTGATAGTTCTGGTCAAGTATTAATTATGTTGGTCAAATTCTTTTCAAGCTGGGCGAGTTTGGCTGAGGCAGAACGAGATTTAAAGGTCAAAAACAATTTTAGTCGAAAACTGTCCGAAAAAGATCGATCAGCTTCTTATTGTGTCTAAACCATCACATGCCATCCACCTGCCTGCTTGCTTAGCTTCTGTAGTAAATGTCACATGCAAGTCATGAGCTGCCTGTGTGCTTGTTCTTTTCTCCTTGATTAATTATGATTGGCTGGAGACTGCTTAAGGAGAAGGAAAAGACAGTGTGCTGCAGATTGATGAAGCAGGTCACCAGCTGGCTCCACTGCCCCTTTCTTTGGTTTCTCACCTGGTCCCTCTGTCACAAACAATCAGAAGTATTTAAATCTCTCATTCAGCTGCTTGCCCATGTCCAAAACACTTTAGAAAAGTCCAGAGAATTTCAGAGAGAAAGAGAGAAAGAAAAACAGAAAAATCAGTGAAAAATTCAGGAAATTAAATCAAGAAAAAAATTGATGGTGATTTGATCTTCAGTCCTTGATCAGTTTCTTATGTGAGGAAGATCAGAAGGTGAGATTTTATAAAATAAAACCCTAAACCAAGTCAGTTCAGATCATGATCAAACCTTGATCTTTCTTTTTGATCAGTCCAGCCACAAGCTCACCTTGGAAAGGAGAACCATCTAAGTTCATCCAACAGTTTGGATTTTGGGTAATCATCATCTCCTTGCTCAGACCTGTCATGATAGAGTTGGTTGATGTTTAGCTAAGGTCATGGTCGGATCTTCTTTCTAAGATGTTATATGGTTCAGTTCAGTTTAGTTTTGGTTTGAATCCATCATTTAAAATCGCTAGCAAAGCTGTTGTTGATTGATTGGAGTTAAACCAAACTGAACTCAGGATGACCTTGTCTTGAACTGTTATAATTGATTAGAACTATTCTTAGCTGAGCATGGACTGAGCTGATATGAACCCAATTAATTGTTGTAGCTTTAACCAAACTGATCCTGTGATCAAACCTCACTGTTTCAGGTCAGAGGTGAAGTAAGACTTCAAGTATCAAACCTGTTCATATTGTTGAACCTTGTCCTGTCTAGCTAAGGTGTAGTATTGCTAGTCCAATCCAGTCCACTTAGTCCCTTGGTCCATTCATCTTGTTTAAGTGCAAGACAAGTCCTTTCCAAGCCAATTTCAAGACTGCTCTTTAGGTGAGTCTAGATAGATGTTGAGATAAATCATGAATGAGCACCTTATTAAGTTAGTCAAGCACTTGAAACATTAAGAATGGTGTTATGTTTACACATTGTACACACTTAACACTTAAATAAATAGTTGGAAATCTTAACTAAGGTTAATTCTAATGTTAGTACTTATTCACAAGTACAACTAAAATTATGAAATAATTATGGATTAATTAAGGAATAATCATAGATTAATTAAGGATTAATCTTGGATTAATAAAGGAATAATCATGAATTAATTAAGACATAATCTTGGATAATTAAGGAATAATCATGAATTAATTAAGGCATAATCTTGGATTAATTAAGGAATAATCATGGATTAATTAAGGATTAATCTTAGATTAATTAAGGAATAATCATGGATTAATTAAGGATTAATCTTGGATTAATTAATAATTAATTATGATTAATTAAGGCATAATCTTGGATTAATTAAGGAATAATTATGGAAGTGTAAATCATGTGAAGTCTTATTATATTCACTATTCCTAAAGTCCCCGCATTACCGTGACTTGGTCCTGCGAATGGAACAAGGTCATGAAGACACGATGATGGGGTATCTCCCTGGAGACCGTGTACTGCATGACGATGCAGTCCCGAATGTTCATAAGGACGTTCGAGGATGATGGTAGTGCTAACTCACTAAGATTGGTCAGCCTTCGTGGTTTATCGGGTTTAGTATATATATTGTACTTATATGAAAGGTGACTAGCGGGTATTGTGGAAGTGGTATTTAAAATAAGAATTCACAAGGATGATTGATATACTAAAGTATAGTACTAGTACTTGCATATTCATGTATTTGCATTTGATAATTGTTTGCTTTATTAATGATTGTAGTTTGATCTAGATTCACTGAGTAAACTAGTTGCTCATGCTCATTGTGTGTGCAGGTAACCCTTAGGCGGGAGACTTACTCTTTTGGACGGAAGGAACGGCCAACCAGCGGTAGTATTTTGTTGTCCTTGCAACGAACCTTTTGTTGTATATTTACTGTAAAATGTTGTTGGGCAATAGGCCGTAGGGTAAAACTAACGCTTTGTAAAATGTTCAAAGTAAATAAATAATGTATAAATGAATGTTTATAAATCACGAGTTCTCATATGATATTAGTCCTTGTCCGGGACGAACTAACTATCGGGTATTGTTTGGTCGGGTTGAAAAGCCTAGAGTGATATCCGATAAGAGCGTTGGTGTTCTTTGGTTGTTGGTCTAAGGTGATCGGTTGTATTCCGAGAACCTCGGGTCAACCATTGGGGAACATTGACCGTGTCACTTTCGGTCATCTACGATCGGAGGTGTCACAAAGGTGGTATCAGAGCACTGTTATACGATGCTAGAATGGGACTTGTTTCAAATATTTTTCGAGTCAAAAATAAAAGTGTCGCAAGGATAATTAGGACATGCTGGTTTGTTTCTTCTTACATAAATAGATAGAACTGAGTAGAAACTTACCATGATCTTTTGTTGCAGATGCCACCAAGACGAGCACGACGTGGTGGAGCTTATCGACCAATACATATTCCATCATCTCCAGACTCTTCACCACCAGTTACTCCGGCACCACCTTTGACTCCTAGCTTTGAGGCTACACCGTCTGGCACTAGCATTTAGTCTGATCCATCTGAGGGATCATATGATGGTGCTCCAGTTCAGATGCCGACGCCTATATCACCAGATCCGTATTATATAGACATCGAGGTCGATGTAGTACATGATAGTCCGATACATGGAGATCATCCCGCTGCACCTGCATCTCCATCTGCTCATGTTCCTCCAGCTCATGCCGCACCCATTCCGGCAGCACAACCTGAACCAGTGCCAACTGATCCAGCTATAGTGGCACTTCTAGAACTGATGGCTGAGATGGTAAACTTGCAACATCAATCACTGAATGCACAGCGTGCTCAGCCAGCTCCGGTGCCTACCAATTCTCACCCGGACTTCCTCAAGATAGTCATGATTATGAAGAACTTGGGGACGAAGCATTACCAGGGAGGGACTGATCCCTTTGAAGCTGATGCATGGCTGCACAACCTCGAGCAAAACTTTGCTGCAACCCGTTGTCCGGTAGGATTCAAGAAGGACGTGGCTGTTTACTATCTGGAGAAGAACGCCATCCATTGGTGGTTATGTGTGGAGAGGAGCTTTGGAGATTTCGAGCTGACTTGGGATGACTTCCGTACTGCATTCACTCGAAAGTATTTTCCACCGGAGGCAAAAGACAGATTGGAGATCAAGTTTATGGAGTTAGTTCAGGGTGGTTTATCAGTTCGGAGGTACGAGGCAGAGTTTACCCGTCTCAGGCAGTATGTACACTATTGACAGGAAGATGAGATGATGATTATTCGAAAGTTCCTTCGGGGACTCAGCCCGGATATCAGGAGCAGACTTGAGGCGGTAGAGTTTTATAGGCTTGCTGATCTTGTTGAGCGTGCGGTGAATGTTGAGGAAGCCATTGCTGTTGAGAGAGCTTATGCCAGCCATTTTGCACCACCAAGACGTCCCTCTGTTCCATTCCAGCGTCAGCCATCTTCGGTTTTGCAGAGAGGACGAGGAGGTAGAGTTTTTCGGGGAGGTCGTTCTGGAGGACCGAGACCTAGAACCCCGACTTGTTTCAGTTGTGGCCAGCTGGGCCATGTGAGTCGAGATTGTCCAACCGTGGGACAGTTCCGACCAGCGGTACCATCTCACATCACTTGTTTCACATGTGGAGAGCGAGGACATTACGCGACATCATGTCCACGCACCCATACTGTTCAGCCTGTTGTTCCGGGTGTTCCACCAGTTGGACACGTTAACCCACCCTTAACCTTACCCCCATCTAAGCGTCAAGCCACTGCTGGTAGGGCTTACACTTTAGAATTACCAGGACCATTCAGACCGCCAAAGGGTCCGATCTTAGGTTTGATTCCTTATTCAACTGAGTGTTGCATAATTTATAAATAAATATAAATATATATAGATAATATGATTGATGCATTAGTAATAAAAATTATTATAAATTGATTGACTAAATAATTGACGTTAAAGTAAAATATTATCAGGGACTTTGCTTGTGGGCGGAATATCCGCCCATATCATGTTTGATTCGGGAGCAACACATAGTTTTGTAGCTCCCGAAGTTGCATCCAGATTTGATGGAGGATTCACTAAGGTGGATTTGACCATTCCTGTTCTAACTCCCGGAGATCAAGTTCTGGAAACTGAAGGTTGTATTCTAAAAGTACCAATCATTATCCAAGAGATGGTTTTTCCGGCCCATTTGTTAGTACTTCCTTTAGAACGATACGAGGTAATCCTAGGAATGGATTGACTGTCTAGCTATCAAGCTCATCTGGATTGTGGTCGAGGGAAGATTATCTTTGAAAGAGATACCCAACCCCCTTTATCTTACCACGACATAATACCAAGTGTTGGAGTGTCACTAGTATCAGCCTTAAGAGTCAAAAACGTTTTGGATAAGGGTGAAGAAGTATACCTAGTTACCTTAATTGCTGGACCAGTAGAAGATGAGAAAGAACAGAATTTAGAAGACATTCCAGTAGCTAGAGAATATGAAGATGTATCCAAGGTCCTAGAAGGTTTGCCACCGTCTAGGAGTAACCCCTTCACCATAACCTTAGAACCTGGATCTGCCGCGATAGCAGGCACCCTACCGAATGGCACCAGCAGAACTTGCAGAGTTGAAGCAACAGTTAGCTGATTTGTTGGAGAAGGGTTTTATTCGTCCTAGTTCATCACCGTGGGGAGAACCTGTGTTGTTTGTGAAGAAGAAAGATGGAAGCATGCGGTTATGTATTGATTATCGGGGAATCAACAACGTGACCATCAAGGATAAGTATCCACTTCCAGGAATTGATGAGCTGTTAGACCAATTACAAGGCGCAAGTTGGTTTTCAAAGATTGATCTAGCTTCTGGTTATCATCAAATTCCGATTTCTGAAACCGACATCATGAAGACTGCCTTTAGAACCCGCTATGGACACTTTGAGTTTGTAGTAATGCCCTTTGGTCTTACCAATTCCCCGGCTGCATTTATACGTCTGATGAATGAAGTATTTCAGGATTACCTGGATGAGTTTGTTATCATCTTCATCGATGATATCCTCATATATTCCCAAAGTGCGGAAGAACACGAGAGGCATCTACGACTAGTTCTTGAGCGCTTACGAGATCAAAAGCTTTTTGCAAAGCTTAGTAAGTGCCATTTCTGGAAAAGAGAAGTTGGCTTATTAGGACATCGAGTGGTTGAACAAGGAGTTGCCGTTGATCCAGAAAAGATATCTACTATTAAAGATTGGCCTCGCCCGACTTCTGTTACCGAGATTCGGAGTTTTCTTGGTTTGGTCGGCTATTACAGAAAGTTTGTTCAAGGGTTTGCAAGTATATCAAATCCACTGACTCGTCTGACCGGTAAAGGTGTTGCTTATGAATGGAGTTCAGAAACAGAAGAAGCATTCAATAAGTTGAAGGAAGCTTTGACGTCTGCACCTATCTTAGCTTTACCTAAGCCTAACCATCCATACATTGTGTATACAAATGCATCTCATGTGGGATTAGGTTGTGTGCTGATGCAGGACGATAAGGTAATCGCCTACGCATCAAGACAACTAAGAAAACGTGCAGTAAACTATCCAACGCATGATCTTGAGATGGCTGCAGTAGTGTTTGCTCTTCGAATTTGGCGATCATATCTATATGGAGAAAGGATCCAAGTGTTCACCGACCACAAAAGCCTTAAGTATCTTTTCACTCAACCTGATTTGAACCTAAGGCAAAGGCGATGGATGGAGTTCGTAGCCGACTATGACATGCAGATCCTATATCATCTTGGAAAGGCAAATGTTGTTGCTGATGCTTTGAGCAGAAGGAAGGTCGATGTGGATGTTGAAAAGGAAATCCAGAACCTTGAAGCAGAATTCAAGATGATTAGTTTAGCTGCCTTGAAAGGAGAGGAAGGAGAATCTCTAGGATTACAAGCAGTGAGCCAAGCCGGATTAGTTGCTCGTATCCGAGAATGTCAATTGAGAGATGTGAACCTGAAGAAGATACGAGAGCAGTTGAACACGACGGAAACTTTGGAGGATATCAAGTTGCAAGCAATGGAACTTTGTTACTCAATGGTCGAGTCACCGTTCCGAAAGGAGAAGGACTACGAGATGAGATTCTAAGGACTGCACACCATTCTCTCTTAAGCATTCATCCCGGAAGCACCAAGATGTATCGAGATATCAGACGGTATTATCACTGGCCAGGGATAAAGAGAGATGTTGCCATATGGGCTTCTCAGTGTCAGACTTTCCAACGGATAAAGGCTGAACATCAACTTCCAAATAGCTTACTCCAAAGCCTACCTATCCCTCAATGGAAATGGGATGCAGTGGCGATGGATTTTATTTATGGGTTACCTCGAGCACCAGGTCGAGGGAATGATGCAGTTTGGGTAATTGTCGATCGTCTCACCAAATCTGCTCATTTCCTACCGATGAAACTTACAGACAAAGTGGAGACATTAGCAGAGCTGTACTTGGATGAAATAGTAAAGCTTCATGGCGTACCAGCAAATATAGTATCGGACCAGGATCCGCGCTTTACATCAGAATTTTGGCGAGCTTTCCAACAAGCCTTGGGTACTGACTTGCATATGAGTACTGCTTTTCACCCGGAAACCGATGGACAAACTGAAAGAACCATCAAAACCCTTGAAGATCTGTTAAGGTTGTGTATTCTAGACTGGAATGGTCTGTGGTATAAGTTTTTGCCGCTGATTGAATTCTCCTACAACAATAGCTACCACTCAAGTATCGGTATGTCACCGTACGAAGCACTGTATGGTCGACCTTGCAGAACACCAGTGTGTTGGACAGAAGTGGGTGAGAGAAGAATACTTGGTACAGAAGTAGTAGATGAGGCTGCTGAGAAAGTAAAGATAATTCAAGCAAATATGAAGAAGGCTCAAGACCGACAAAAGAAGTATGCAGACCGTGGTAGAAGAGAAGTCATTTTTGCAGTAAATAATTTAGTCTTCTTGAAGGTGGCTGCACAAAAACGAAAGGATCGATTCGGAAAAATTGGAAAGTTAGCAACCCATTACATTGGTCCAATCGAATTACTGCTAGAGTTGGAGAAGCAGCCTATAGACTAGAACTTCCAGCAGATATGCTTATGCATCCGGTATTTCATGTATCAATGTTGCGTAAGCATATACCAGATCCGAATATGGTTGAGCCGCAGAAACCAGAAAACTTGCAACCTAACCTCACCTATCCTGAAGGTCCTTTGCGGATAGGTGAGCGACGTATCAAGAAATTGAATAACCGAGAGATTTCTCAAGTTCAAGTATTTTGGGGCAAGCGACAGAGAGTTGTTGTCACATGGGAGAATGAAGATAAGTTCCGAGCTGATTACCCATAACTCTTCTCAGATACCCCACTTGTTTAGTAAAGAATGTACATCTATATTTTGAGAATTCGGGGATGAATTATGTTGAGGGGGGAAGAGTGTAATGACCCTCACGAGCAGATATAATTTTGGTCGAGAAAATTCTGAAAAAATCAGATTCGAGTTTAATCGATCATAATTAAAATAAAAATTGAACTAATGAATTAATGGCTTGACGGGATTGTCTTGTGATCGAAAGGACTTCCCTTGATAGTTCTGGTCAAGTATTAATTATGTTGGTCGAATTCTATTCAAGCTGGACGAGTTTGCTGAGGCGGAATGAGATTTAAAGGTCAAAAACAATTTTAGTCGAAAACTGTCCGAAAAAGATCGACCAGCTTCTTATTGTGTCTAAACCATCACATGCCATCCACCTGCCTGCTTGCTTAGCTTCTGTAGTAAATGTCACATGCAAGTCATGAGCTGCCTGTGTGCTTGTTCTTTTCTCCTTGATTAATTATGATTGGCTCGAGACTGCTTAAGGAGAAGGAAAGGACATTGTGCTGCAGATTTATGAATCAGGTCACTAGCTGGCTCCACTGCCCCTTGCTTTGGTTTCTCACCTGGTCCCTCTGTCACAAACCATCAGAAGTATTTAAATCTCTCATTCAGCTGCTTGCCCACGTCCAAAACACTTCAGAAAAGTCCAGAGAATTTCAGAGAGAAAGAGAGAAAGAAAAACAGAAAAATCAGTGAAAAATTCAGGAAATTAAATCAAGAAAAAAATTGCTGGTGATTTGATCTTCAGTCCTTGATCATTTTCTTATGTGAGGAAGATCAGAAGGTGAGATTTTATAAAATAAAACCCTAAACCAAGTTAGTTCAGATCATGATCAAACCATGATCTTTCTTTTTGATTAGTCCAGCCACAAGCTCACCTTGGAAAGGAGAACCATCTAAGTTCATCCAACAATTTGGATTTTGGGTAATCATCATCTCCTTGCTCAGACTTGTCATGATAAGAGTTGGTTGATGTTTAGCTAAGGTCATGGTCGGATCTTCTTTCTAAGATGTTATATGGTTCAGTTCAGTTTAGTTTCGGTTTGAATCCATCATTTAAAATCGCTAGCAAAGCTGTTGTTGATTGATTAGAGTTAAACCAAACTGAACTCAGGATGATCTTGTCCTGAACTGTTATAACTGATTAGAACTATTCTTAGCTGAGCATGGACTGAGCTGATATGAACCTAATTAATTGTTGTAGCTTGAACCAAACTGATCTTGTGATCAAAACTCACTGTTTCAGGTCAGAGGTGAAGTAAGACTTCAAATATCAAACTTGTTCATACTGTTGAACCTTGTCCTGTCTAGCTAAGGTGTAGTATTGCTAGTCCAATCCAGTCCACTTAGTCCCTTGGTCCATTCATCTTGTTTAAGTGCAAGACGAGTCCTTTCCAAGCCAATTTCAAGACTGCTCTTTAGGTGAGTCTAGATAGATGTTGAGATAAATCATGAATGAGCACCTTATTAAGTTAGTCAAGCACTTGAAACATTAAGAATGGTGTTGTGTTTACACATTGTACAGACTTAACACTTAAATAAATAGTTGGAAATCTTAATTAAGGTTAATCCTAATGTTAGTACTTGTTCACAGGTACAACTAAAATTATGAAATAATTATGGATTAATTAAAGAATAATCATAGATTAATTAAGGATTAATCTTGGATTAATTAAAGAATAATCATAGATTAATTAAGGCATAATCTTGGATTAATTAAAGAATAATCATGGATTAATTAAGGCATTATCTTGGATTAATTAAGGAATAATTATGGATTAATTAAGGATTAATCTTAGATTAATTAAGTAATAATTATGGATTAATTAAGGATTAATCTTGGATTAATTAATAATTAATTATGATTAATTAAGGCATAACTTGAATTAATTAAGGAATAATTATGGAAGTGTAAATCATGTGAAGTCTTATTATATTCACTATTCCTAAAGTCCCCACATTACCATGACTTGGTCATGCGAATGGAACAAGGTCATGAAGACAAGATGATGGGGTAGCTCCCTGGAGACCGTGTACTGCATGACGATGCAGTCCCGAATGTTCATAAGGACGTTCGAGGATGATGGTAGTGCTAACTCACTAAGATTGGTCAGCCTTCGTGGTTTATCGGGTTTAGTATATATATTGTACTTATATGAAAGGTGACTAGCGGGTATTGTGGAAGTGGTATTTAAAATAAGAATTCACAAGGATGATTGATATACTGAAGTATAGTACTAGTACTTGCATATTCATGTATTTGCATTTGATAATTGTTTGCTTTATTAATGATTGTAGTTTGATCTAGATTCACTGAGTAAAATAGTTGCTTATGACTCATTTTGTGTGCAGGTAACCCTTAGGCGGGAGACTTACTCTTTTGGACGGAAGGAACGGCCAACCAGCGGTAGTATTTTGTTGTCCTTGCAACGAACCTTTTGTTGTATATTTACTGTAAAATGTTATTGGGCAATAGGCCGTAGGGTAAAACTATAACGCTTTGTAAAATGTTTAAAGTAAATAAATAGTGTATAAATGAATGTTTATAAATCACGAGTTCTCATATGATATTAGTCCTTGTCCGGGACGAACTAACTATCGGGTATTGCTAGGTCGGGTTGAAAAGCCTAGAGTGATATCTGATAGGAGCGTTGGTGTTCTTTGGTTGTTGGTCTAAGGTGATCGGTTGTATTCCGAGAACCTCAGGTCGACCATTGGGGAACATTGACCGTGTTACTTCCGGTCATCTACGATTGGGGGTGTCACACAAGGTGATGACATGTTTAAGTGAAGTGAGTGGAAAGGTGGAAACAATGACCAAGAGGCTTGGGAAGACTGAAGATTGCCAAGTTGTTTTAAAAAAGAGGGTTAAGCAGATGAAGGTAATGAAAAAGAGGGTTAAAAAAATTGAAGATTGCCAATATTATTTAAAAAAGAAAGCCAAGAAGGTGGAGACATAGGACATGAGGATTGATGGCATTGAGCAAGAATTGAAGGAAATGAAAGAGAAAGAGAAGGAGAAGGATAACGAGAACAATGATGGTTTCGGCTACCAAGACATGGATTTTGACTCGGGTAGGGAGCGATTGAGCTCAGTTGAAAGGAAACAAAACCAGTAGATGCAGAAATGGTTGAAAATACAGAGGTGGTAGAAAAACCAGAAGATCAGAAAGCTCAAAAGACTGATAAAGAGGAAGATGACGGAGAGACTGAGATCGAGATAAATAAGAAAGAGAGTGAAGAAAAGACTCAGAATGAAGATAAAAGTTCTGAGGATGAGGAAGAGAAAGAACCTGAAGCTGAGACTGAAGCTGAAGCTGAAGAAAACAAAAAAAACTTGAAAGAGAAAAAGAACAAGAAGTCGAGGCTAAAAATAAAGAAGGTGAAGCCGAGACTCAAGCTGAAGAAGCTGAAAAGGAAGGTGAAGAGGTTGAAACCGAGACTCAAATTAATGCAGAGCTCGAAAAAGGGCGAAGAAAATGTTGAAACTGAAGCTCCAGCTGAAATATATACTGAAGCTCTGGCTAGATTTGAAGAAAAGGTTCAGAAAGAGAGTGAAGAAGATGCTTCTGTTAATAAGCCTAATGAGGAAGAGCATAAAAAATACACATAGGAAGAAAAACAAGAGTGGATTCTCACGAATTGCAAGAGAAATGATAGAATTTCTGTTCGTAGTGGGGATAAACTGGATGAAACTGAGGGAGCTCATGCTTGTAGTGGGGATAAACCAGATGGAATTGAGGGAGCTCCTGTTCGTAGTGGGGATAAACCGGATGAAACTGAGGGAGCTCCTGCTCGTACTGGGATAAAGCATTGGCCTAAGATAATGGCGGTGAAGAAACATGTTCTTAAGAAGAGGGATAGACCGAGAAGGCTGCTACACCACATAAGTTTACAACGCCACCACCGACAAAAAGGGAACGTGCACTATCATAGTGGGGTCTAGTCCTTTCACTGAAGCTAATACCAATGAGATTGAAGGACGCCGAAAAAGCCAAAAACAGAGGCTTAGTAACTACCCGCTTTATATTTTGGATGTTTAATATTTATCTCGGCTTATGTTGTAAACTTATGTAGGATGTTATGTTTGGTCTGTAAAACTTGAATGTTATTTCTCTTATGTAGGATGCTATGTTTGGTTTGTAAAACTTGAATGTTATTTCTCTTATGTAGGATGCTTTGTGTTGTATGATTGTCTTGCAGAAGGTTTGGAACAATAGAATACAAGGCAAATTAAGTCTTAAGAAAATACATTTGTACTACTAGGTCTATTAGGTATTACTAAGAGTAACACATTGTCAACATTTGGAAAAAAAAGAAACCCTATGACATATGTGTAAAACGTGTAACATATTGTAAACACTTTGTAAAATAAATAGTTTTGGCACATGTCTAAAATGTGTAAAAGTAAAATATTAAATAAACATGTTTGAATTTTAAAGTAATATTAGTCTTACTCTTAGTAGTACTCAAGGTAGTGGTATTTTTGCAAATTACAATATTTTTTAGTAATACAACCTCATAAAATTAAATTTATTAGTAATACCAATGTATTTTGAAAGTTTTATGTTGTATATAACACATTGGTAGAAAAATATTTCAAAAATATGTATTTTTCTGAAATTCTTCTCATTATAGCCTTCCACCAAGACATTAGTATGGAAACATACGGATGTTTTTCATGGAAATGAGAAGTTTTCTATTAGTTTAAGAATTTAAGAGTATTTTATGCTTAATTTGACAAATAAACACATATATAGACATATAAATCATGTAATATATGAGATACATCTTCTAAAATTAAATAATAAGATAAAAATTAAGGTTCTTAGAAAAATGCATAATACATAGTAGTTCAAGGTATTTTAAGGTAGTTCAAGATAATACAAAGTAGTATCTAGTAGTCCATATTACACATAGTAGTTTCAGTAGTACCTAGTAGTCCATATCACACATAGTAGTCTATAGTAGTACCTAGTAGTCCATATTAAACATAATAGTCCAGGTAGTACCTAGTAGTTCAACGTTGCCTACTAGTTCAAAGCACAAACGTCACATGCTACTCGATGGTGGCAGAAGTACTTCCACATTCAAAATACTCATACAAACGTCTGTCTCTCCTTCCCTTTCCCCTGCCTCTTCCCCTTCCTCGTCCTCTTCTTCATCCACGTGATTCTCCTATTGATGGAAACCTTTGCTTTTGAGTTGATTCTTTCTTTGTTTCATATACCGGGGGAAGAACTTTAAGTGCTCGAATCTCATCTTGTATGATCCATTCAAACATGTGAGGAACATAATAAATCGTCCTATAGTAAGCCAAATGCCCACACCTCCACCAAATAGTATTTCGAACAAAACTCTTGTAGATGGAGGTCCCTTCCCACGCTCAAGAACTTAGCAACAACTATTGCATGAATACATGAGATTTTGTCTATATCAAAGCACCTACAACTGCACATTTTGCTGTCCAAATCAACAGTATAAATCTTTCCGTCACTACCATTGACATTGTACTCAAGATAGAAGCTATTTATCTCAACAACATCTAAGCACTTTTCTTCCAAATATCTTTTTGCCACTTCCTTTTCCACTATAGGCACAAGCTTCTTTGTGACTGGTATTTCAGCTGCCTTCTTTCTATGTTTGTTAAACCATTCAACCATTTTCTTAATGATAACATCAATCATCGGCAACATGAAGTATTTTTGCGCTTCTCTAAGGACACTATTAATTGATTCAGCTGCATTGGTTGTGGCAACATTGTATCTGTCTCCTTCAAAGTAACATCTTGCCTATTTTCCCACTTCAACATTTTTCTCTAGATATGCTGCTGCAAAAGGATACTTTCTGAAAAAGCACTATAGAGATCATCAAAACGCAGCCACTGTATAAGCATGTCCACACTCTCTAAACTTAATTGTGCAAACGTTTTGTGGTTAACAACATGTCCTTTGACATTTTGAGACAAATGCCAAATACAATACCCATGTGCGGCCGTTGGGAACACCTCACGTATTGACTTAATCAAGTTTGAATTTTTATCCGAAAGAAACACCAATGCGGGTTCATCTGATATCACCGACCTCAACTTACTCATAAACCACGTCCAACAATCATCTTTCTCACCATCAACTATACCAAATGAAATAGGATAGTGGTGATGATCAAGATCTTGAGCCGTCGCAACAAGCAGAACTCCACCATAAACATGCTTAAGATGTGTTTCATCCACAATGATAACTTTCTTCATTGTTGCGAACCCTTCTATAGAAGCTCCAAATGCGAAAAATAGATAATTAAATCTTTTCGTCCCATCTACTTTAACATAACTTATTGAGTCAGGATTCTTCAATTTAAGCATGTACATATAAGAGTGAAGCATAGAAAAACTCTCTTCTAGAGTACCTCACACTTCATTAGTAGCCATCCTTTTTCCTCTCCATTTTGTGGCATATGATACATCAAATCCAACCTTGCGGGTAACCATATTGATCAGATCATTTAATGTTGGTGTGTCATATCTACCGGGATATTCTTCACCCCTAACAGATGCAGCAACATGTGTTGTACCTCTCCTTCTATTTTTAAGGGTACTTGTAGTTACAACTGAGCATGTATGAGACTTGATTTAAGTTCTAACCGTCCAAAGATCTGAATTTGTAAGCTTTGCTACTCGCAAATACCACTTACAACCTTCTTTGGCTCCTCGACATTTTGCCACAAATCTCACAGTATCAAACTTAGTTGTTTCATACTCAAAACCATTCTTATGTGCACTTCTCTGAACTAGAACTTGCACGGCTGTCTTAGTTCAGAATTCTTGACCTTTAACCAAATTGATACCATCATACCATTCTTCATCTACTACTGTCATGGCTTCAACTCCAGGTCTCGCGGCTTCAACTTCCGCTCTTACTTATGTTCCTTCATACCCATGCTCTAAATTCTCATGCATTTCAATGTCTTGTTGTTGTTCCATCTTCCTCAGTTTCATCTTCCTCAATTCATCTTCCTCAATTTCATCTTCCTCGGTTTCATCTGTATCAACATCCCCTCTATCAGAAAGACCAACATAGCTATCATCCGTTCCATCATCTTCTTCTGAAAGTGACAGACCACCATATGCATTCTCTATGTCAATGTTGATCTCCACATGTAAAACACTTCTACATTTCTCATTATTCACTTGCATTAAATAACCCAAAGCATCTTCATCACACCAAATATATGATGCCTTTTTCGAATACAATACCATTGGAAAATAACTAATCTTCAGCATCCCATCTCCATCTGCCTTAATCTTTCTGCATATACACTCAATCAAATCAGAATATGTAATCTCTTCCACATATGTCTTCATCACTAGAGTGTGAATTTCATCTTCTCCCGAGACCCATCTTATCTCAGCCCCATCCTTGATGTAACTTCCCCGTAGTTAAAACATATGATTGTAATAGGAGAGGTCATAGGTTTCCCCAAAAAAAAAAAGAATTATTATTAGTTAACAATTTAAAGAATCTACCTAGTTCAAGAACTTTGATACATAGTCGATATATTAATACTAGTAATACACTTTTCACTTTAGTAGTACTAGTAGTTCCTAGAAATTTTCAATTTCATCGAGTTAGCCCTTTTAATCGACCACGAGACTGTTATACAACCCTCAATATCTTCTACCATCATTTTAATGTATTATTTTCTTCAAAACAGAAAAATAAGCACAAATATACAAAATAGTCTTCAAATTTTATTTTCATATTAGTTTTATACCAATATACATGAAAGTTTAGTAATCCATCAAATTAGGTGTTTTTGAACGACCAAAAACGTTTACATAAACCACATTATTGACTAACACAATTTTTATATTTTTTCTTCAAAAAGTGTTAAATATAGAAAAATATACATAATCTTCTTTAAACTTTTTTTACATATTTCTTTGAAAAACCAACAATTTTTAAAACTAATCTTGGATAATTTTTTTATCTGTAATACATATAACGTAAATAATATATTTATACAAAAAAATCATGAAAATATGCTAAGTTACCTCAAAAGTTAGTTTCAAAATCGCCAAATGAAGCTCATGAAGTGAACAAGGTTGAATGGTGGTTGTAGAATAAAGAAGAAGAGGGACACATGTTGAAGGGAGAGTGCGCGTCTGGGAGTGGAGACCGCATGTAGGTTAGGATTTAATGCATGGGATTTATTAGAGGAAAAGGGTCCGCATGAATTTTAAAATATTAAAAAAAGTGGGGGACCACAAATGTAGTTACCGCGAGTGGGACCGCGAAAAACATAAAAACAATATAAAAGAAAGGGTAATATGGTAAGGGAAAAATAGATGAAAAATATGGGGTAGTTAGCAAATTGGTAGGGTAGTAAGAATAGATTTCTTCCAAGTGGGTCAATAGAAAATACTTTCCAACACAAAGACCGTTCTACTTTGGCACTCCCAAATTCAAAGAGGCCTTTTAGTTTCCTTACACGATTTTTGGATTTTTTTTGTTCACCATTTATTCTAGAAAAATGTGCAATCAAAATTGACACAATATATGGTTTACTCCAAACCGATGGTTGCCAACAAGCTGGTTGGCGTAATTTCTCAATCGGTTTTATTATGCCAATCCCATGTCATGTGCCTTGTACGTGACAAAGCCAGCCTCAACTTTTCTTTTGTTTTCGACTTTCTTCTCTGTTTCTCCCGCCTCTACTCGCGAGACCAAGAACACGCACGATCCTTAAGAGTTGTTTATTCTGAATTATTTTCCTTCCCTGGCAGATACCAAGGGTAAAAAGATCTTTAAAATCATGTAGCTTACCTCCATGGTACTATCTTCAAGGACCTTGCCCAAAAAAAGACAGAGAACCCCAATCTGAAATTCACATATTTTCTTGGCTCTGTTGAGATTTTTACTGCATGTAGGCCTTTCTCAGGGGTTGCTGCATTGTCACTCTTCAACTTGGCTCATTAGCTTGAATCCAAGTTCTATTACAAGAAATTCATGGCTCAAGCAAACCAGATCGTTGGTGATGTTCAAAAGTTAGAATATTTGAAGCATGTTATCGAGACTGCGGAGTCAAAGCTCGCTCAATTCAAAAATGGAACTTATCTCCTTGAGGCTTCCGGTAACTCAGAAGATTTGGAGTCAAAGGAAAATCAAGAGACTACCACCAAGACTGAATCTGACTTTGTTAGAGGACTGAGGTCATACTGGTCAAGGTTGAATGCTGACAAAAGAAGGAACTTTATGAAAGTAAGCATCACGGATTTTACAAATTATATCCAAAGATTATATGGCACAGAGGGATGAAATGCTTTAGAGAAAGTACTGGCTTCCACTAGGAAAGACAAAAGATGGAGGCTTTGGGTATGTAGATCTTGTTCGAAAGAGTTCTCTAGTGCTGAAGAATGTAAGAATCATCTTGAACAAGAACATGGTGCATGATTTCATCCTCATGTAGCAATGGCTCTAGCCCAAAGGATAAGTGAATCATGGGGTTTCATGATATCTGATGGAGGTTGGGAACCCTTGGGTATTCTAGTTGTTGTCGAAATGATCAAGACTCGTCTACATGATATGAAGGCATTTGTATACGAGAATGGATGGTCCAAATATTTTCCTTTAGCTGCGGATGAAGAGCATCGTAAGTTACTCCAGGAGATTCAGTTTCTACTTGTGACGTTTTGTGACTGTAACATTCTCTCATGTAGCGTTATAGATTGAGTGAAGGATTTGGTGGTCAGTTATTTTGGGAAACTTCAAGTTTCCAAACGTAGTCTTACTGAGTGCGGCCTAGTGGACACACCTCAAAGCATCTGCTTTTGGAAATGTTATGAACTCAATCAGTTTCTAGACCTTCTCAAACGCATCAAGTGTGAAAGGGATGATGGTACTGATATTGTTTGCAGAGCAGTGGATAGTTTCTACAATGGTACTCGAGTTAAAGAGAAGATTGACTTTGACATGAAGTTTTCCTCTCTGCTTTTGGATAAGAGACTGCTGCAATGCAATATTGCTCAGACATGAACCCCAACGCTCACTACGCCAAGGCAAATGCTGGTAGCGATGATATCATATTCTGGTTAACAGAAAAGTCTTCAGGAGAAGAGAAATTCCAATTTCCGAGACCTATCAGAGCACACAATCTTCATGTTTGGGTGGCAGTTCTGGGAGCCGTTCAGTTCACATGTAGGACTATGGGAACTCAATACTACACAAAGAAGTTCAGGGTCGGAGATTCTACTGAAGTTTTCGTTGACATATGCATCGCTTCTATGCGATGAATGTGAAAAGAAGCATATAATGACAAACTACAGTAATTTTGTCACGAAAAGATTGTACCGTAGTGCAGTAGTAGATGTTCTCAAAGGAGAATTGCATCCAAAATTTGGTCTCCCCGAGTTAAAGATTGCCTGAAAGTTATATGTGATCATCGAAATGTCTGTGATGATGTGGTGTTGAATTCCATAAAGCACCTGAAATCAGTGATGACCGATAAGGTTTATTTCTTGATTGATTAATGAAAGGATATATCATAGCATTGTTGTATTAAAAGTGTTTACTGATTTGCAGGTTCTTCTAATTGATTCAAATATCTTTCTGACTGAAAACTCAAGGATCAATTTGCTCAACCACCTCGTCATACTTTCTGTTTTTGACTATTGCTCTTACATCCTTCCTCCGCTGAAAGAATTTTTGCTGGTTGGTTTGAAACAGAGAGTTTTCTTTCATATTATCTTTGATTTGGTCTTCCACCTGTTCCTTATATTATATTTGGTGTCTCGTTGTGTAGGAAGGAATTGTAGATATGGAATGCAAATCCAAGCTAGCTGCAGCACAAGCAGATCGCTTACTCGAGGAGGAAATGGATTCACAGTCACAAGAGAAGAAAAATAAAACCAACAAGGTCTTATACAAAAAAAAAATCTTTCATCTTCACTCTGATTTTCTCTTTAGAGGTATTTTTTATAATATTTGATGTCTCTTCTTCTAGGAAGAGTTGAAAATTTTATTCGAAAACAAACAAGACAAGGAGATGAATTAGTGGTCAAACAAGAAAAGACACAAAAATAAAAGGGTTGTTGAAGATGTGGTATCTCTGTTTGCTTCCGATTATTTTTTGGGTTTGTAAGAATGAATGGTATCCATTGGCGTAATAGAGAACTTCAACAAGCATGCCTGGAATTTTTGATTAGAATGTCGAACGGTAAGTCCTTTGTTTAAAGCCTTTTCGAAAGTTGATATATTGTTTGTATGTTTTCTCAGAGCACATTGTGTTCTTACATATGTATAGTGTTCCTTCTCCATCACCTAAACTGAGGGAAGAAGATTCTATGGAACACGGTCAAGAGGAAGATGCTAAAGGTAACCTTGGTTGTAAAAAGAGCTTTTCAATTGACGAATCTTCTAAAGCTACTTTTTTTTAGATGCATAATTCTCATATCTATCATTTGCCATCTTAAGATATGCAAAACATGCCTGGAGAAGAGTCACTGTGGAAACATTTGGAGCCAGCACATGCAGAAGTTCCAACCATATATAATTCAGCTCTTGCCATGACGCTGAAGGTAAAGCAGACACTAGCACACTAGCAAAAGAGTAGTTATAAGATGCATAATTCTTACTTTCTTTTCATTGACTAAATGTGGTATTACAGGCTCTTTATCACACTAAGATTCTTAAAGAGTATTTGGTGAAAAATCGTAATCAATTTTATGACCACCGGGAAGAATGAGTTCCTTGTGCAATAGGAAATTTCTTTACGGTGTTTGTCTCAAAGCAAATGAAAGAGGGAGTCTACAGTTGCCTCTTGAGCGACTTACTTGCTTCCATGGAAGAGGTTTATTCCATGGTTTGTGCGGCAGATAAATTTTCAAGTAAAGTTTTGGTTGTTGACTGAATGTCATTATGTTTTCTTTTTACTCTTTTCCAGACAAGTTATGCCGCTGAGCTACTCGTATTCATCCTTGAGTTTTGGCCTTGCTGGGAATTTCTAGAAATAGAAAGCATACTCACTCATATTTTTACACTGGAGGAATATAAAAAGAATGAGTTGTAAAAGATGCAGACAGGAGCCTAAATATCCAGAGCAAAGTTCTTATGGATTCGTCATGGCTGCAAATTCAATCAAAGACCTGAAGGTACACTTCATTTATTTTTCCTCTTTGTCTTTACTATAGAAATTGGTACTACCACTTAATAAGTTGGTGTGTGTGGTTGGTTATATATGCAGTGTGCTTTTTGGGAATACAAAGTTTGAGGACATCCTTAAGTTGTTTCGCATGGAAGATAAAATGTTATGTGACAATAAAACCGGAGGTTGTGGAAAGGAAAACTTTGTTCATCACATTATTAGTAGATGCCCACCTATCTTCACGATCAGTAAGTTCTGACCATTATTTTGATCCTATTTTGTTTAGAGTAGTGTGTGATGAGGATAAAACAATGTTGATGTTTTGTGGGGTTTGGCAACACCAGTGCTGGAGTGGGAGAAAGATGAAACAGAAAAAGAAATATCTGAAACAAGAAAGGCTTTGGAATGGGAGATAGATATGAGCAGGCTATACGAAGGCTTAGAACCAAGCACAAAGTACCAGCTTGTGTCAATGGTAAATCCTGAAACAGGGTCACAAATGTTTTGTCCTATTATTTCTTTTGTGTTTTTCTGTTACAATATGGAAATGTATGCATGTTGGTTGTGGTGAAGAAAAAAACCATTATGTATGCCTAGCTTATAAGAAGAACCGATGGGTTAGTTTCAGTCATGGAGCTTCAGCAAAAGAGGTAAAACAGACTAAAATTTTTACCTTGAATTGTTCAATTGTTGAAGAAAGGTAGATTTTTTATATAAAAAAATGGAAGATGTCTTTCTGGAGTTGAAATGCAAACTTAGACATTATTGGTGTGCATCACAGGTTGTTGGTGACTGGAAGAGTGTGGTAAGATTCTGTGGAGAAAGAAAGGTCGGTGACATCTGTGTGTTTATTGTTCTAGTAGAGTATAAATATCATAAACAATTAACTGTCAAATTAACCATAATCTTAACACACAAAACAATATTCTTGCCAAGAGAGATCAAATGTAGTACTTAGGGATCGAATCCACAGAGAGATGACACACAATAGATTTATTATTTCTAAACACTAAGCTAGGTAAATATATATAGGTGGTGAATAATTAATTAATGAAATATTCCTTATCAAGAAGTAGAGATGCAATATGAAAATATGTCAATGATGCAAATATGAGAATATGCTAATAATACAAATATGGAGATATGTTACTAATTAACTAGATGTAAATGTAATATAGTAGATCTAGGGTTTCAAACCAAATGGATTATATGGAATATGAAGCACATAAATATAAATATACTAGAACTCAAATGTTAACTATTCTGACCTTTTTAACTCCAACTCTCGTATGCGAGCAAAAGAAAAGACCATCGGTTGACGGGTAAGGCCTGGTGTCGATCGATGGTGAAATCATAAGGAATTGTAGGGCGAGATTTGATAAGTCCACTAGACTTATTAGACCACCTCTCGCATATACCTAACAACCTAGTTAAATAAAGTCTATTCTGGCACAAAACCTACTCTCGTAGTTATCCATGTCCTATCTTCGAGATCCTAATTAGCTACTCTAGTTAGCAAGCATGAAGCACAACTCAATTAATGAATATTAACTTAATCTAGCATCCTACTTTTGGGCTAATCCATGATTGCTATCACTCAACCCTAAATCTAGTTGATAACTACTCAAACATGATCTTTGTCACATAAACCATAGATGAAATAAATATAGAATAGAAATTAAATAAAAACCAAAGAATTTCCAGGAGGACTCTAAAAGAGCTCCTCCTTTCTCTCCTAAACCTAATACAATATATAGAATAATAGAATAAAGCAATAATGATTCTTCTCTCTTGTCTTCTTAAGACATAAGATATAAATATAAAACCCTAAACTTAGGTCAAAACTCGTCTAGAGCATTTTTGTCATTCTGACTTGTGCTTGAAATTTGTTGTCTGCGAGTTGGACGTCAATCGATGGCAAGTGTGCTGCATCGATCGTCCTTAGTCTTCAATCATCGGTCGACGCCAAGTATGTGTCGTCGATCGATGGCTTCTTTGACTCCTTAAATGATCAGCTATAGATGCTTCTCTAGATGCTCCAAAAGCTCCAAGTATCTCATATATCTCCAAAACGTTCATGGACCTGTAAATACTCTAAAACATAGCCTAGACACACATAATATACCCTAAATAAAACCTATAACATGGCCTGAAACTGGTAATAAATAGGCTATATCAACTTTCTCAGACTTAACAATTTGCTTAGCCTCAAGCAAACAAAGTATGTGAAAAGAAGTTTTGAAAAGCGGAGTCTCACATAATGTCTAAGTATAACCATCATCCTACTTTGTTGCAACCACATCCTATCAAGTCAATCACATAGAAACTTTATGTACCCTATCCTAGTATAGCAACCAAATCCATTCTACCAACAACTTAACAAATACTAGTCTGACTCACCCCTCTAATGATCTCATTTCTTTGCATAAAATAAAAGTGCATGATTTACCTTGGGAATATCAATCAAATAACACATGGACTCTTACCCCTGCAATTCTAGACAAGCAGACACAAAGTCTTTTATGATCCCTTTCTTCCCTCTTTTCTATATTTTATGAATCTTTTTGGATCTCAAATTTAATGGAAAATGGCGTTGATACAGTCTATCTTGCCATCTGATTTTTGATTATTATTTTTTTTTTGCTTTTTGGGCAAAGTTGTAGGCGAATAGTGGGGTCATTGGTAATTTACCTACCCCTCGCTTCCAAAAATATGTGATCATTCCTCCGAATTAGAATAGTGGGTCATTGGTAATGTACATACCCTTCTGCATCTCGGGAAGTCATCTCAATCTTTTAAACTTTTAGGTAGATGCTGAAGAGAGAGAGAGAAAAAAACAAAGGTGAAATGACTTGTACCTACATACTTGCAGAAGGAATCCGATCTAGTGTATACCAAGCCCCAAAGCAAACAAATAATGTCAGGATTAGTGTTGGAAATCAGCTTTGGTTCCTTCAAACTTTCTAAGCAAGTTTGATATAATGGCAGGATGATCCACTTTGGTATCTTTAGTAATTGCTGCAAACAACTTTTTAAGAATGGTGCTAAAGTGTGGTTAGTCAATAATAAATCTTGGTCATAGTCCCCTTCTTAACTCAATAAAAATTTGTTAAAAACTTATATATATATATATATATATATATATATAGCAAATAAAACTCAAAACAAATCAAATAGCATTAGTGAACCTCCCCCAGACTTAAATTACAATATCTCCAGTGTAATCTGTCCCGGATTGGTTAAGAAAAATTAAATCATAAATAAATAGCTTAAGTAGAAAACTCTATACCTCTCTCTGTAAGAGAGTGTTGATCGATGGTAGGCAGGTGGGGTCGATCGATGGTACACATGTAAGTTTATACTTCTTCTTCTGCTTGCTGATGGTAACCGTCGATCGACACAGTTATGTAGCGATCGATCGATACTAGGGTTACTCCGTCGATCAACAGTGATCAAGTGTCGGTCGATGCTCTATGTAGACTATCTTCCTCGGTTTTTTAATATATATATCCTGCAATAATAAAATAAAATCCAAAATTAGACTAATATAATCAAAAACTAGTTAAAAACTTACTAAACAGTGGGTTGCCTCCTACTCATCGCTTGGTTATAGTCTTAAGCTCGACGTTGTGAACTTTCTGACTAGTATGAAGGTGGATCAATACTTGGAAAAAAGTGTCTACACATTATTTTCTCTTCTGAAACCATGTGTCAATGAAGCTCTTCATTGCCTCATCTCTTCTGGTTTTCTCATTCCTTATAACCTCTTTAGCAACCTTCATTGAATGCATTCTCCTTTGTAGGTGTAGCATTCTAAGTCTGACAGTTGTAGTCTCTAATATATCTTCCAACTATTGATAAATATCTTCCTTTATTAGGCTATGAGAAAAAACAATCTCATTGAATCTATCTTCCAATTGTGTTTATGATGATGTCTTCTGTTTGTTGGCTTCAGTGTCGATCGATGGTTGTAGGGTACCATCGATCGATGCCAGTTTGTTTGTCCCAATCGCATGATGTCTCTGTATAGTATCCAAATCTTGCTTCATCTCATCAATGCGTGTAGTCAAACCGGTGAGGCAGTTATCTATATGATAGTAGACATCATCAAACCTCTTGTAGAAATCATCAAGTGACATCTCTTGAGCTTTGTAGATCTCATGCACAATATTATCAATCTCTGCTCTGTTTTATGTCCTTTGATTCTCCAAAGACATACTGATGTTTTCTGCATGTTTTGGTAAACATATGAAGCTCTGCTCAAACATGTAGCTCTCTCTAGAACTGCTATGATGTCTTTAGCTTGCACATTCACTACTTTTATGTCGGTAGCTCGTGCATTATCATTCTCATCTCTGTAGATGCCATACTCATCTTTCTTTTCCCAATGGAAAATTCTTATGCTCTTAGCATCATAGGCTCTCGCACCTTGCTCGAAACAACCATCGATCGATGTTGGGTTGATCCCATCGATTGATGATGAACTTTCAGAACTATATAGGCAGTGGAAGTATGAAGTTTGTGTAACTTCGGAGGAGTGTTGTCGATCGATGCACAATGTCTGTCGTCGGTCAATCTAGGATGTTGAGAAGTGTATGGAACATTACGGATCGGCTCGTTCTTCTGCTCCTCAAAGTCGATCGACGCTAAAATAGGTGCGTCGATCTATGGTTGTTGTTGTTGTCTATGTAATTTGCTTGATTCATTAGCCATAATAAGGGCATCTGCTACATCCTCCTTGGATATATGTAGGATTCTCCCATAAAGAGTTTGTGCGCAACCCTCTGGGTCTCGAAAAATTCCAAACTCATCTGGTCTAAGATGACCATATGTATTCTCTCAATCTGCAGCTGAATCTAGTTGGGACTCTGCTTCTTGGTAAGTATCGACCGATGGTGAATGGTTGCCTTCAATCGATGTCGATTTCCCGATTTGATGGGAAACTTGAAAAACAACAGCTTCTTCCATAGCAATACCACGATACTCGATTATGTCTTATTCTCTGTAATCTTCATCATACTCGAGGTAGGTTGGGGTGTAACTGCCATTTGCATGGCATATGTTAATCGGTTCTGAGTAGGTGTGTTGATCGATAATGAAGGGTGAGTGTCGACCGATTCTTGAATGACAAACGCATCGATCGATGCTTTGGGTTGGATATCGATCGATGCTCCATCTTCCGACTCTTCATTGAAGTCATAATCGCAGAAGCATGTGGCCACAAGTTCTGCATCATTACACAATTCAATCAGAGTAGCCTTGCTCGTATTCTTGACAGGTTCATGGAAAATATTTTCATCAATTAGGGATAAATACAACCTGTTTAGCTTCATATTATAGATGACTCCCACATTAGCCATAAATGCTCTCCCAAGTAGTAGTAAAGAGTTCCAATCTATTTGGATATCCATCACATGGAAGTCTATTGGGACTAGGACATCATGAATCTACAGTAGGACATATTTACAAATACCCCCTGAATCCACTCTGGAGTAATCCACAAAAATGAACGAGTCACTGGAAGGCTCCACTCTCAGGTTCAACTTTTCTGCCATAGCTTTGGGTATTATGCTCACTGATGATCCAGTGTCGCAGAGGGCATTAAGAAACTCGTGACCTTTGATCAAACATGGCATCACAAACTTCCCATGGTTACTTTTCTTCTTCAGGATGATCCTCTGTTCTTTCCTGGGATGTCCTTCGGTAGCTTTATCAACCATCATAGGCTCTGATGCATCAATCTTCTGCTCTTTAGTTGTCATATTCGTGACCTTTGGTAGATAACTCGTTTCGTTGCTGGGAACCATCGATCGATTCTATGATCGCTCCGTCAATCGATGGTCGGAGATTTTCTTGATTCTGCTAACTCCACAGGTATCGTCGGTCGATTCTCATTGACTTGCATCGATCGATGTATGTACGACCTGTCGAACAAACTCGATTTTTCTACACGAAAATCCCCTTCTTGTAGCCTTTCTCTCTTGACTTCTACCCAAAAATCATCACCAATCAATGCATTGACTTGGTGCTTTTGTCTAACCTCTATTTTCTCATTGATCATGCTCTCATGCCTCTAAATGGTTTCACTTGTTTGCATCACCTGATTCTCCAGCTTCTTTACATGGGTGTTGAGATTTTCGAATTTGGTGTTGAGGTTGAGGTACAACCCATCTATCTTTCCATTGAAATCCACAGTCATCTTCTGTTGTCCCTCTAAAACTTTGTCAACCATTGCTTCGTTCTTTCTTTCTTGAGCTTCTGGAGGAGGATTTTGGTAGTAAGAAGATTCATAAGCTATGTTGTTGAAGGGCCTTCACTGTGAACTTTGATTAAAATTACTCCTTTGACCATTCTCATAGGAGTTCCTGCTGAAACATGGATTTCCTTGTCTCTGGAAACCATTCTCATCAATGTAGTTCACATCCTCTTCTTTGATCTCATCATCTCCAGACTCTATTGCTTCTACTTCTACAAAAGTGACCTACTTCCTGAGAAATTTCTGAACACTATCCAGTTTTGCCTTAGCTTCTTTAATATGCTCTTTGCTCAACGCTGGAGTTGATTTCTTTCTCTCAAAATCTGTGTTCTTGGTGCTGCTGTTGGATGCTAGATTCTCAATCAATCTTGTAGCTTCTTCAGGACTCCTGGTGCTGAAATTTTCTTTACTAGTTGTGTCCAAAGCCATATGGTACTGTAGTCCAATACCTCTAAAGAAAGTGCTGAGAAGCTGCACTTCGTTGAACTTATGATGTGGACAATCTCTCTGGTATGATTTGAATCTGATCCATGAGTTTCTGAAAGATTCTGAAGGGTCTTGTGAAAAAGTAGCAATCATGCTCCTCAAGTCTTCTGCTCTTGCGTCGTCAAAGAAGTTACGCAAGAAAGCGTTCATGATGTCAGTCTAGGATGTCATGGATCCTGGTGGTAACTGCTTGAAACAATATGAAGCTTCTCTAGCAAGTGAGTACTTGAAGAGCTTACAAAAGAGATAGTCTTCGTGCACTCCATTGGCTTTAATAGCAGTCACTAGATCCTAAAATCGCTCCAGATGGTCCATAGGGTGCTCATGTCGCAACCCATGGTAAGGTGTTTGTGCTACAAGTTTGAAGAAGGCGGGCTTGATTTCAAAATCGTATCTCTGAAAAGCTGGAGAACGAATGGCAAATTTGTCGGCGTGGAACTGGTCTGGATGGTTGTAATCAGCCAGTTTTCTCTGAGCAGCTTGGGCATTAGCTTCAGGTTGAGCTACTACAGCGTCCGCTACTGCTTCTGTAGCAGGGATTATGGTCCCATTATCGTCTATCTTCTGATATGCTGCATTACGCAGATGACCATCGGGGTCATGCAGGCAGGTCTCTATTCTCATCTCTAACCAATATTAAAGTCGCAACTATCTGAACTCGTCTGCTTTTGTCAATCAATGCGGGTAAGTTGCTCTCGATCGATGCTATATGATCAGTGTCGATCGTTGCTAAAGTTCGGATATCGGTCGACACAGTCCGTGAAGAAGTGTCGATCGATGCTTGTCGTCTTTCTTTGCGGATTGTACTTTCAAGTCTGTTGGGGTCAGAGAATATTAGTTCTTGTCCTTTATTGCTCATGGTGCTTCTTTGCATTTACCTGGAAAACAAAGGGAAAAAAAATCATAACTTTGAAAAGTAGTAAAAAATGTAGAGTAAATCCTAGAAATTAAATCTAATGGTGATCAATGCTCCCCCGCAACGACACAAAATTTGACATTTGTGTGTTTATTGTTTAAGCAGAATATAAATATCTTAAACAATTAACTGTTAAATTAACCATAATCTTAACACACAAAACAATACTATTGCCAAGAGAGATCAAATGTAGTACTTAGGGATCGAATCCACAGAGAGTGATGGCACACAATAGATTTCTTATTTCTAAAGACTAAGCTAGGTAAATATATATATAGATGATGGATAATTAATTAAAGAAATATTCCTTATCAAGAAGTATGGATGCAATATAGAAATATGCCAATGATGCAAATATGGAATATGCTAATAATGCAAATATGGAGATATGTTATTAATTAACTAGATGTAAATGTAAATATACTAGATCTAGGGTTTCAAGCCAAATTGATTATAGGGAATAGGAAGTACGGAAATGTAAATATACTAATACTCAAATGTTAACTATTCTCACATTTTTAACTCCAACTCTCATATGCGAGCAAAAAGAAAGACCATCGATCGACGGCTAAGGCCTAGTGTCGATCGACGGTGAAATCAGAAGGAAGTGTAGGACGAGTTTGATAAGTCCACTAGACTTATTAGACCAGCTCTCGCATGCGCCTAACAACCTAGTTCAATAGATTCTATTCTGGCACATAACCTCCTCTCGTAGTTGTCAATGTCCTATCTTCGAGATCCTAGTTAGCTACTCTAGAATGCAAGCACGCAACTCAATTGATGGATATTAACTTAACTTAGCAATCCTACTTTTGGGTTAATCCATGATTGCTATCATTCAAGCCTAAATCTAGTTCATAACTACTCAAACATAATCTTTGTCACATAAATCATTGATGAAATAGATATAGAAGAGAAATTAAATAAAAATCAAAGGAGTTCTAGGAAGACTCTGAAGGAGTTCCTATTTTCTCTCATAATCCTAATACAATAGATAAAATAATAGAATAATGCAATAATGATGCTTCTCTCTTGTCTTCTTAAGACATAAGACATAACTATGAAACCCTAAACTTAGGTCAAAACTCGTTCAAGGCATTTTCGTCATTCTGACTTGGGCTTGAAATATGTTGTATGCGAGTTGGACGTTTATCGATGGCAAGTGTGATGCATCGATCGTCCTTAGTCTTCAATCATCGGTCGACACCAAGTATTTGTCGTCAATCGATAGCTTCTTTCACTCCTTAAATGATCATCTACGGATTATTCTCTAAATGCTCTAAAACTCCAAGTATCTCATATATCTCTAAAACGTTCATAGACCTATAAATACTGTAAAACATAGTCTAGACACACATAATAGATCCTAAATAGAGCCTATAATGTAGTCTGGTAATAAATAAGCTATATCAGTCGGCCATGGATTTTGTTTTATGAAGCTTTGCAATGGCCTAAAAGTGACAAAATCATATCAATTTAGAAACCGATTCATGTAGTAACAATTACATATTCCAATTCAAAAGCAGTTTTGTTCTTTGTCTTAATAAAGCAATTGACACTGAATTGAAATTGCAAGCAGTGAACTTAAAAGTTGGTAGTGATACTTTCTTTATACAAAGGAAACATGTCAGATTCCTTACTTCATTCAATGCCGTATAAGCCAGCTTTCTTTACACTATGAGAAAGCCTCCATTTGATCTAAAGTATCTTTCACGCCACCTTATTGAATTGTTTAACAAACCCAACATCTTCATTCAACTTTTTTCAGAAAGCTGTGCTACGGAAAATGGTGGTATTTTAGTCAAAAGATCATATGAATCAAGTGTTAGCATTGAGCTGAAGAAAGAAAAAAAAAGAGAAACAAATATGTTCACAGTGCTTTAAATCCAAAGCATTATTCTACTAAGACCTTGTAAAGCTTTTGACTTAAAACCCAAACATCGATTATAAAGTTTTGCATTTACATCATCAAATCTCTTTCCTACATCATTGAAAAAGCTTTTATTGGTCTTTACAATGTTTTACACCAAGCTCCCGAACACAATCTGGTCCTTCCCCATAATCTGGCCCATAACCTGCCAAGTCATTCAAGTTGGTGGAACTTAGAACACTCAAGAAACACAAAAACATAAGCAAGTACGTAGTTGTAGGAGCTTACATTTTCGAAAAATAGAATATCTGGTCGAATCTTCAGTTTTACAAAACTGCTGAGAACACTGTTCCAATCTCCAATAACCTGTACAAGCAGCAACACACCTCACTCATTTAACTCACAAAACCTAAGATCACAGATGGAGTAACTTTCTTGGTATTATTACAAAAAAAATTCTAAGTTAACCTCTTTCTTAGAAGCAAAGTATCTGATCCATCTATTGTTTTCATAAGCTATGCAATTGTATTGATCTCCGCACAAGCAAACCTGAATATTTCAACATTTGGAGTTGATTTCTGGTAACAATAATCTTCAATAGGAAACCCAGATGGTACTTAAGGAATTAGATACATACCATTGACACAAGACGGTATTTAGTGAATATACTGTCACCTTCGTATTTGTATATCTCACTGATATCAATTTCAGAAGCCAGAACAGAAGTTGTAGCAGAGATCTCTTCTTCAGTCTCATTGTTGTCCCACTCTAGAGCTATACAATCCCATTAAAAGAGAGAAACCTCAAGAAGTAGTGCATTATGTTAACAAAATAAAGTTGATAGGATGTGTTTTACCAATTGTGAAAACAGATGGAAGGGTATTGATCATACGTTCAACATAGTTTTGTTTCCCACATCCTTCCTTGTCACAAGGCAACATCAAGGTGGTTCTCTCGACCTTAAGGATGTTCTCAAATGTCAAATCCTCAAATGCAGACTGTGTGATATCCACAAAACGTTTCTTAGCATCACTTAACATGAAAGAATGGATAGTACAATTAAGGAAACAAATGACTTGCCTTGAATTCTCTGAGTGAATCATCAATCAGGATTAGACCATAAGCAAGTTCAAGAGGATATTCAGTATCCTTTTTGCATCTGTTGCACATCTTTTTGGGCGTTTCGTAAAATTCAAACTTGGATTTAAGAGGTTTATCATCCTCACATCCAGTTTTCCAGCGAGGAAGAAGATCCAAGATGGTTACCAAGAAGTCAGAAACACCATTTGATTCCTGCAGACGGAGTGAGGAACAAGAAGATAAGCTTAACCACATAGAAAGGTTATAAAAGTTGAGAGAGAGAGGAGAGAAGAGACCATAGGATGAGTGTTGAGAATGAAAACACGAAGTTGAAAAACAAATTGATCTTCACTGAAGCTGGGCAACTCTTTTCTGAAAACACTGATTTTCCAGAGAGACTGCAAAAATCACGTTCTTGAGAACACTCACTAAATCAAGATCGGGGAAAAAGATAAAGCTTGTTAAAGAACCTTGAGTATTGTATCAAGAGCTGAAACATGAGCGTCGTCGTGCCTTACTGAGAGATCTCTGAACAACAGACAAGCACTAAGCAGGCGATCATTCTCGAGAAATTCTATGGAAAACGTGACTAGAGGATTTAGTACTCACGGGTCAATTTTCTGGTCAGTATCTTCTTGAACCTTTGATGACTCCATCTCCATGATCAGATTTTGTAATCTCCGGGAAAACCAATAATAGTTTTTCTCGAGAAAAGGCAAAAGAAACGAAACAAAGAAAATGGGGAGAAGACGACGAAAGAAGAATGCAAAGGATTTGATCAGTGACAGCCGGTTGGTTTCTGCACGTGAGTGTCACGTGATATTCATTATGAAAAGAGCGCCAAAATTGATTGAAGCTGTTGTTGTGATCTTTGGTTGCCACAAGAAGAATCTCTGAGCCTCGTGGGTTACGGTACTGTGGACTTTTGACAAACACTTGGTGGACACAACAACAACACATTTTTAGTAGAGCTCAAACTATATGGATTTTTGTTATTTTTCGCTCTTCTTATCTCATAAACCTTTACTTCATTTCTTCAAAATTGTTCACTAAAGACGCAGTCAAAATCCAGTTAAAAAAAAACAATCCAGTAAAAACTGTAAGCACTACAAAAACGAGCTCCACGAGAAATTCTATAGAAATACCCATAAATGTGAATGGAGAAGTCTCTAGCTCTATTGTTTCCTCAGAATGTATACAAACTGAAATAAATCATAAAACAGTACTTATCACAAAAATAGTAAACAAAAAAAAAGAAAATGACCCATCTAATCTATTAAAATAGAATCTTATTCTAGATTTTACTGTTTATTTTCCACGTTCATCATACATACAGTTCATCATACAAAATATTCCTTATATCATCTACCGAGTGACTTAATTCAAATCGACATTAGACAAACCATACTTCGGTTACCTATTAATACATTAAAATATAATTTTTAATAATACAATTTTTAATCGAACCAATAGTAAACCGACCTTATACAAACAAATCTGACTAAAAGTGGACATCAGCTTAATAAACACCTTATATTTGCTCATCTTCAGTTTACGAACTTCACATGCAACATACAATAATCAAATCAATTCATATTTGTTCATCATTCATCGTACTAAACACTCTAACAATCTCTAGACTTGCGTTTTGTTTGAATTTCAAATAATCTATTGTAAACATACCTTACCCAAACAAAACTGCAAGATGCGTATTTTGTATGTGCATATAGGATCACTTGAAAACTTAAGTGGACATCAGGTGTATATACGATATTTGCTCATCTTCAGTTTAGGAACTGCACCTAAAACATAACATAATCAAACCAATTCATATCAATTATGTTTTCCTTGGTACACGACATATAATACAATTTTCCATGTTTTGTTCCTATTCAATAGAGTAGATACGATTAGCTAATAAAGATCTACATACAATAAGCTTTGGCAGAATATTCTAACAATTTTTTTTATTGATTTGATCAAATCTACACGACCTATAATCTTCCGCCGATTGACATAGCAAACCATAGATCGAAGATTAACTAATTTCGTACTTATTTTGGGAATCACAGTTTCAATCGGTACCAACGAAGAATAGAGAGAGACATAAACAAGTTCAACTTGATTTGTGTTTTCCTTTACTTTTTACCGACAGAAACGATGAACTTATTTAGAAGAAAATAATTGATCTTACACAGATTTTTTTGTTTTTTCTCGGAAGAAAAAAAAAACTGATATACTTATGGGCTTAATTTGTTTCTTAGAAAAATTATAATGTGTTTAATTAATGGGCCTAATCCATGAACCAAAATGTTATTTATTTTTCAAATTAATGGATATCAATTTAATATTTTCTGGGCCAAAAGTATTTAATTTTTTAAACAAAAAACATAACATAATAAATTCCATAAATATTTGTGATATATTTAATAAATAAACATATTCATTTAAAGAAAATCATGAATCATAATGTTTAAGACTAGATTTCCAGAGCACAACTAAGCATGTATAAGTTTCAATAATACACATTGATAATTAAAATGTTTTAAAATGTAATTAAACTCTAAATTAACAAATTTGTTTTTAAAAAGTATATTAACTATTTACATTATATTTAAAACAATTATTTTGTTTATGTAACTTAAAACAATATAAAATTAAAAAATCTTCTCCCTAATTGTATGAATATAATATTACAATTTACAGCTAAATCAAACAACTAAATTACTACATACAATACATTATACATTTATTTAATGAAACCATTTATAACATATATTATATACAAAATTCTATACATAGAATAAAAAATATTATTAAGGTGTCGACATAAATAATATAATGTATATAATATATCCATATATTATATAACATAAAATATAAATACATATGATAATCATATAATATAATATAACATGAATAGTTTAATAAAAATTAGGTGTAACAATTTTGCTCAAAGCACGGATCCGTACCTAGTATAATTTTATTAAATAATAAAAATATTATTAGTTTAAACTTTATATTCAAAATTTTAAATTTTAAATCCTAAATCATAGTTTATAATTTCTCTGAATACACAAAATGACGAAGATGGAAGTTGGATCCTACAACCAAGAAAGCTACAAAATCTAGACTATCAAATCTTGAACCCATTGAAGAACAAAACACATTAGAGAAATTACAAACTAAAAAAACTCATAAAATTTGAAAACATAAAACATACCAAAACAATTAATAATAATATTTAAATATTTTTCATAGTGCCAACAAAAATTATATAAGTGTGTTTTATCAAAATTATATAAATCTAAAAGATTGTAAATAAATAAATTATACTTTTTCTTTGAAATAAATGATATATAAACCTCTCATAGTCACATTATAGGTGATAATTGATAGAAAAAGTTTCATGTGAACAAAAACAAAATTTAAACTTTCTCTCTTTCCTTTGTGCTATTCCTTTTATCTAGCGGCTGCCTTCACCGATCTTAGTCTAACCGGTCGCGGAATGGGCTACCATAGCCACTGTCGGTCAGATTCTGCCTCTTTTCTCTTGTATCGATGTGTGTTATTTTGGGTTGTGGATTAGAATCCTTTAGTGAGATGTATAGATTTAGTCTCCATATCTCGTTTTTTTGGTGGAAATTGTCGGTGGGGTTCTTACGGCTTCAAATCTGTTGTGGTTCGTCCCTTTCCGGTTTGTTTTTTTACCCTACGGTCTTGATTGGGTTCTCTGGGTCTCGACTCTGTATGTGTCAAGATCCTTGTGACAACCCGTCCCGTAAACCTGACTTACAGCCCTGCAGGGCATCGATCCTAACCCCTCACCATGGGAAAAAACGTCTCCACATCCATCGGTAGGTTATTGATGCGCTTGGCGTTCCTCGAACCCAAGGCCTCACCCTTTAACAACCCTCCACTAAGATGAGTTATCACCAATTGACCTGCAGATCAATTGTTTTGTCTAATTATTTTTGTTATTATTAAACCAAAGCTTCTTTTATTTTTGTTGTTGTGTGTGTGAGTTCAGAGACATTTGAGCTTTGGCGCTACTGTGTGGGGCGTGGTGCGGAGACGTTTGCACTCGACGCTACGGTGGGCGGGGTAGAGAGACAGGCTGTACTAGTGACGCTACGAGTATATGTATACATCCCTATGAGGAAATGCGTGATGCAGAGAGTAACTATGTGCTATTAGCGCATTGATTGTTGTTCGGTAAGGTGTACTAGACACCGTGTTTGTTTTATGCTAGAGCTAGGCCTACATAGTCGTAATACTATGTACTGAGTCTGTGGTTTGTGGTTTAGCATCTCATACCTCACTGAGTGACTCTCTTGTTACTCACCCTCCTTCTTTCCCCTTTCAGGTGAGACTGACGAACATGAGTGTTTACTATCGGATTGGTGCTTTTGGGAGTTTATTTTTTTTTTTTCAGACTTTCGGTTTTATGGTTTTATCGATATTATCGAATTTATTTCTTTTATTGGATTAATGGTATTTATTGGATTTATGGAGTGACTTTTGAAGAGTAATAAATGGAGATTTCAAAGTTATTATTAAAATATTTTATTTCGGAGAATACATGTGTTACATTTTGGTATAAGAGCGGAGTTCCGTTCCGACTCCAACCCACGATGACGATTTTTGAGGACTCGATTTTCAATGTTTTCGGGATTGAGAATTTTTCAAAAAATAAAAATAATAACACCCTTTAGTCTAATGTCATTAACTTAGTCATTAGCATTTTTGACTCTTTTTTTTTCTTTTGGAGGAAAAGACCAAGTTTCTATTTGTTTCCTTTGTTCCTCATCTCAAGTTGTTCATTTCTTTGTAACCGTTGAAGTTCTTTCCCGGTTCTTCATAGAATTCGGGATGAATTCCAGTGCGGGAAAATTGTAAGATCAGGTTTTCTTAACCGGTTTGGTTTGTCTAATTAATTTTGTTTATTATTAAACCAAAGCCTTTTTGTTGTTGTTGTACGTGCGTGTATTTAAAAGGAATCAAAACCCTATCCTTTTCTTTACTAGTTGCATACCCCCCGCTGCCGAAAACAATGTTCATTTGTGTTTGTAAGCTTCTGTGTTAAATTTCAGGGCTTGCTTTAAGTAATTTGTATATTCTGTATAGTTTAGAATGATGATGTGTGGAACAATTTAACTTGTGATACCTAACTAAGTTGTTAGTCGATAACGTGGGGGTTAAATGATTTGTTAGTTCGTATATTATATGCTTAAGGATATTATAATTCGTAAGTGTGCTTGTCTTCTGATATTGAGTAGTAATGTTTTTGGGGGTGGTAAGTGGTTTCGTACTTAGTTGTTAGTATACTAATAAAATTGTGTTTTTTTTTTAGTTCTCGTAATTTCAAAATGTTTACTTGTGCAATTTTTTTAATTTTTTTTTGTTAACTGGTCCCTTAAGTAATTACTAAAACACTGTACTCGTTTTCTGAAAAAATAATAATAACAGTATTATTTTGCTTTGTAGCTATACCATAGCATTATGTTTATAACGGTAATCTGGGTCTTCGTTTTACGTTGGATAAACTAAAATGTGTATTTGTAAACCTCAAAAAATGATTTTATTGGGTGGCCCAATATAATTAGTAAGTGAATGAGAGTTTTAAAAGTTTTGGGCTTCCTAAGTATTTGTTTTAATTTATGTATAAGAAATTAAAGGCTTAACCTGTTGCGGAAGAATATAGAACAATGGACGTTTGATTTTCCTACGATTTAGTTTGCATTGTAAAATAATTATATTGATATTTTCTATGAATTTTTCCCAGTCTCAGTAGATGCTGAAAGCGTAAATTTAGGTACAGCAATATTCATTAAGATTTATAGTTGCCCTCAATCCTCCGGAAATAGAATGCGTTCTTCTGCTAGGGATCTAGTTATGGAATTCCAAATATGTAAGCGTGTTATCAATGTTGGAGCAATCCATTTCATGCTTCTCAGACGATTCGGCTGTGTATGTTTTATTCAACGGGAGGTTATGTTTTTGACAGTATTAGAACATAGTCGTTTGTATGGAGAAATTAATAAAAAAAACATAACTGTTGTCTATTTAACAAACTTTAACTTTGTTTACAATTTACAAAACGTTTTAAAACAGGTGATTTAGTTCACTTCTCCCCGATTCATGAAGATTAAACATCCCTCTTTACTTGACTTCAATAAAATGGTAAGAAAAAAACAATTTATCTTTGACAAGTCTAATATAACTGAGAACCCGTCAACAAATCTTACTATATTAAAAGGGAAATATGGAGTGTTTTTAAGCTGTCCACCTCATCTTGGAAAATTAAGACCAATCAGAGAATTTAAAACTGCCATGTCACTGCTGCTGAATTAGGCTGGGCTTATGTGCTTTTTTTTTAAATTATCATTCAGCCCATCCAGGCCATCCAGCCCATCCAACCCTTGCCGACAAACCTACTCTTCAGGCGTTGAGAGTTTGTCTCTCCCCGACTCTTCCTCTTCATCTTCTTCAATATCTGATTTTTTTCTCAATTACATCCTTAATCAATGATGATCTTAATGATATTCTTGAATATTTTGTTTCACCTCCCATCGATACTTCCCCTATATAAAGCTCTATCTCTAAACCTAAATCCATCCTATTTTTTTTTTTTAAAAACTACTCTACAAAAGCTACATCTATGGCCATGAAATACCACCAGACAATTTCAGCTCTCCACCTACAAATCTCCAGTCGTCGTCTACTCTTCGAGAAGAAGTTAGCAAACGAAGGTAAAAACTGAATATACCTTTGTTGTTGAGTTGGCAATTTTGAACGAATAATGAGATTCTTGGGTTTGGTTTTGAAACAGGGCTTCTCTTGAGCTTGAGAGAAGACACGAGCGACCATGAACACGGTATGAAGAAAACCACCAATCACTTACATCGTCAAACTGTGAACTCCGAGAAGAATTGTCTAATGTGGAGATCAAAGCTAGAGCAGCAACTGCAGCTGTTGAGGCAGCTCGAAACCCAAGCAATCTCAAGGTTTAGTGTAAACCTTTACTTGCAAAACTAATTTATAACTTTGTGAACCTGTTGATGTAAGGCCCTGGATTTTTTGCAAGTTATGAAAACTCAGATGATGCTTATTGCTTACGCAAGCCAAGGCCACCAACCCCCTGAAGCTAACGGTTCTCACCAAGTAAACATAAGCGATGTTGGTAGAAAGATACTAGCTTTACTTGGTCATCTGTTAGGATTCCTCCTATATTTGCTTGGATAATTATCTACTGTTATCTTTGTTATTATGATTATTTGTGTTTTACAGTTTCTCTATAACACTGCAACATACATGAATCTATAGAACCTAAACTCATTGCATAGATCTACTGCATCAAACGCGAGTTATTATACGTCCTCAAATTTGGGATCTATATAATTCATTTAGTTTGTTTACAAGAGACAGTTTCAGTCACTAACATTTTTGTACAAGTGTAAGTGTGTGCATGTATACATAAATTGTGAGCTGGTGTTACCTGGGAAGTTTTTTCTATAGAGAGAAGATGAGGTTTCGTCACTCTGGTGGAAAGAGTATGCAGATTGCAGCCAAGGCTCTCTACCACAAGTTCTTCCTAAAAATAAATCGAACAATTAGTTAACTGAAACTCATTTAGAAACTGTTGTGTCTTATATTGTATATGAAGTTGAAGAGGAAAGAGTTGGTGTACCTGTTAAAAGTGGGAGGGGGGGGGGGAAATGAGGTACCATCGTTCTTTGCGGTGTTTTAGAATTTTCATTGTAATCCTTTGAGACAAAAGAATGACTTTGATCCAGATTATAACAAACAGTGTTCAAGTATATGGTGCGATGAAACTTGACAGTGTCATCATCATCTAAGGAATCAACAAGCTCTACCCGTTCCAGGGCCCTCTGTGCATGGACCTCCAACCAAAGCAACGATTCTAGCCCCAGTTCCAGGCAAGCAAGCTCCTCAAGTAATCCAGCAGCTACACTCAACGCCACACCAGTGCATCGTTGGGAACGATGACCTGGCTGAACAGGCCACTGGTCTGTTTGCAGCTCATCAAAAAGCTGCATACCAAAACCAATGCTCAAAATCCACGTCATGAATATAGCACAAACCTATTATTGAACGTTACTTATCAAGTCCAGTGTGTATTCAAAATCCGACGGAGGCAGCAAGAACCTGTTCACACCATTTTCCGTTCCTTTGGGAAACCCAGAAGTGGGAGCTTTCCTCGAGGAAAGACCCAACTGATCCAAAACCTGATCCTTGGAGACTTCTTTGTTCCCTTTAAAGACAAAGACTTCAGACATCTCCGAGAAATCGAACACATACACATGAGCCTGCGTACCAAAAAGACACAAACCCCACCAAAACATTAGAGCTTCCATATTTTCTTAAACAAAATGAAATTAACATAAAACTAAACTTAAAAAACATTTAAATTTTGGTATTTAGACTGTTTTCGGAAACTAAATATCAAAGTTTCACTAACATAAAAATGTCTTAAATGTAAAACTTTCAAAAAATTATTATGTCAAAATAAAGTTTAAATAAATTTCTCAAAACCAAAAGGGTTAAAATCAATATAAGATGACTAACAAAAAGTACCTGGAAGAAATTAACTGAATATCTAGGTTAATTATTTGAAATTAACGTATAATATTTTAATTAAATATTAAAATATAATAAATTCAACTAAAATGAAGAAACAAATTGAATCTTAAAAGTTTAATATTCATAAAAATCATATATGTCAATATAAAATAGAAATAAGCTTAAATATATTTTACTTACAAAATTATAAGATGAAAGTTATGAATTTAATAAGTTGTTTAGAGCTTTCCAATCTATCAATATGCCGTTAGATTTGTCCATCGTTTATTTATAAAGTTATATGAAATAAATTTGCGTAAAGATCAATTTAGGTTAGACATCATCAATCAATGCATTGAGAAGTTTTTAAAAATTCTAATTTACTTCTCACTATTCCAACACTGTCTTAAGCTTTATAATAGTGGAAATATGTTATATTGTACATACAAACAATATTCTAAGGTTATAGATTCTTTACATATTACCAATGACTAATATATCTGCATACGTATAACGCAATCTATCCAAAGTAATGTTATATAGTAATTAAACAAGGAACCGTTCATATTGAAATCTACTACATAATTCACATTTTTACGATAATAATTATTTACAAAATAAATACCAAAGTTAATATTTAAAATAAATTATGGCTTCAAAACTTAAAGAATCACTGAATCATTTTTATTGATCATCAAAATTTACAGATTTAAATATTTAAACATATTACACATTTGTAAATATATATATTTATATGAAATAAAGGTTATTTACCTATACTTCAAATAATAATTAAAAATCAATCAGATGATCTATATAAAAAATATAATATAATATACATAAGATAATAAAAAAGTATTTTATTAAATGTAGAGTATTTTAAAATTTAAGGAAAATTTAAACATGATTATTATAAGATTATTAGAAACATTTAATATGTTTACATATAATCTATATATTAAGATAGAAACTAATGATATTTCAAACAAAAAATATAATCTTTCAAAACAAATAAATGATATAATATAAAAAAAACTTATTTTTTTAAAAAAATCTAAGTTTAAGTTATAATCTAACAATAAAATTTTATAGTCGAATAAACCGCGCGTAGCGCGGTAAAATCTCTAGTCATATTAATAATCCAAAACAGGGAAAATAAAAATATCCAAGCATGAGGAACATGCAACGTAAAAAAAATAATTTTTATAGGGGACAACAACAATAGTCATAGTTATTTTTAAAACTCAGAAGATAGACGGTTGACGGGCTGATTGGAAAATATATTCCCTATCACTCATGGCGGCGCTTACGGTTGGTTTGAGCACCTGACATTTCTGGACGATCTGTTGTTCCACATCTACCACCGATATTCTCCCTCCGCAACAGAAGATCCAGAAGGTGTTGCTGCCACTCCAACTTCATCTTCACTGCTTGGACTCTTACTACCGTGCTCCTGAGATACATGAACATGCTATTTTATCATAAGGTCCAAACAGTTAAAAATAAACATTACAGTAAGACAACCTTGGTAGGCTTCTCTAAGATGGTAGCATTGGTGATGGTGGACACCATGAAGGTACGGTGGTTGGGTGTAAAGTTGAAAGGTGTGACACGGATCTGGAACACAAACTCCTTACCAGTTAGTTCTTCAAGGCAACTTGGGAGTTCTTCTTCTCCACTGTTTGATCCCTGAAGTAGCTCATCAGTAGTTGAAAGGTAAAATACTAATCAGTGATATTCCATAAATCTAGATCAATCTGAAAGTGAAAACAGTACCTCTTCGAGGGCAAGAACAGAAGCTTCTTGCTTGGTAAGTTTTGTCATCTCCTTATCGAAGACAACAAATGTGGCGCTATCTTTGCCATCATCAACATCAAGCTCAACATGGGACCTTAGATTGAGTAAAGAGATTTGTGAGTTGCTATTTAGATGCACCTTTTTCTAATAGATTAATAATAAATACAAAGCTACCTGACAACACCGGTAACGTCTGCAGTTTGACATCTGCTGCAATTCAGAGAAGTCCCACACTCTCCAATTTTGTGTGTCAGCCAGTGCATGAAACAAAGGACCACCCATTTTGCTGGAAGACACCAACAATGCTCGCTTTGCAGAGGAAATCAACTTCCTGACACTGATCATAAGACTATATTTAGTCAATATAAACTACAACTCGTATTTAGCAAACAACGGCTACAAAGTTAGAACGCTACCTGCTCACTGGAGTTGGAGATGTAGGTGTTGAGATCTGCTATCGAGACAAGTTCCTTCTTCTTAATTCCTTCTAAAGTGTCAACACAGGGGAAAACTTGGGTTGAAGAACCTCCCACACTGCATTTAGACCGTATGGTTGCGTTACATTACGCACAAACTTGGCTAGTATTTGAGTATGCTTTTCTTACCTCCTGGCAAACTCCGCGATCTCAGGTAGGCTAGTGTTAAAGAAGAATCTAGTCCCCGGGGTGGATTTTAAATACAGGTTCCTTGGTCTCAAAAAAAAAAAAAAAATCCAACGTAAATCTTCAAATATGGACTTTGTTCGTGTAAACTTGCATGAGACCAGCCTGATATGAATGAAACAGTAGATGATCCTTACCACCAAACTGCTTAGGATTCACAGTTGTAACAAGCATCTGTTGGGAAAGTTAGCCGGATAATGTTTCTTTTAGAGGTTAAGATGGAAAGTAGACAGCTAATAGTAAAGATAGCCTTCGTATTTTAGGAAAGGGACTTTCTACAAAAGCTTTGTGTTTAGAGACTATTTTTGAATTCTCTTGGAACTCTTTCTAAAATATTTCTCTCTATTTATTATTGCTTTTGCTTGCTTTGGGATGATCTTACAAGTGAGCTAAACACTCCTATTTATACTAGTGAAGGATGTCTAGAATCCTCTTTTGATCTTATCCATAATTTCTTCTACACACTTCTACTTCTTGGGCTTCTTGGGCTATGGCATGATTGTGCTTTCATTAGTGTTGGGCTAATGAGGGAAACCCAACAAATCTCCCCCTTCCCGATTTAGCTTGAAACCGTCGCCATGCCGATGCCTTGACCGCAATCTTCAAACTTCTTGATCGGTAGTACCTTGGTCATAAAGTCTGACCAGTTTTCGTTTGTGTGTACCTTGATGAGATGTATGAGCTTCTCTTCAAGAACTTCTCGGATCCAATGATGTCGAATATCGATGTGCTTTGAGCGAGAGTGAAACGTTGGATTCTTTGCTAAGTGAATAGCACTTTGGTTATCACATAGCATGTTGTACTTATCTTGCTTTACTCCTAATTCAAGCATGAAGTTCTTCATCCATAACATCTCTTTGCAAGCTTCTGTTGCTGCGATGTATTCTGCTTCCGTGGTGGATAAGGCAACACACTTTTGTAGCTTTGATTGCCACGAAACAGCTCCCCCTGCAAAGGTAGTCACAAAACCTGATGTTGATTTTCTTGAATCTTTATCACCAGCCCAATCTGCATCGGTGTAACCGTTCAACTCAAGTTTTCCATTGCCAAAACATAGACACTTCTTCGTTGTGCCTCGTAGATAGCGTAGGATCCACTTAACTGCTTTCCAATGCTCCTTTCCTGGATTGGCTAGAAAGCGACTCACAACTCCTACCGCATAGGCAATGTCGGGTCTGGTGCACACCATAGCATACATGAGACTTCCTACTGCTGATGCATATGGTGTAGTCTTCATTTCCTCTTTCTCTTTCTCACTTGTTGGACTTTGCTTTGAACTTAGCTTGAAATGTCCACCAAGTGGAGTGCTCACCGGCTTTGCTTTGTGTATGTTAAATCTTTCCAACACCCTTTCAACATACTTTTCTTGGGACAGCCATAAAAGCTTCTTGGATCTATCTCGAGTTATCTTCATTCCAAGAATTTGTCTTGCTTGCCCCAGATCTTTCATCGCAAAGCATTCTCCTAAATCTTTTTTCAGTGCGGCTATCTTGTTGCGATCTTGTCCCACAATTAGCATATCGTCAACATAGAGCAATAATATGAGAAAGTCGCCGCTTGCATACTTCTTTATGAAAACACAATGGTCATTCTTGGTTTTCTTGAAGTTATGATCCGTCATGAAGGAGTCAAACTTCTTATACCATTGTCTTGGAGCTTGCTTGAGGCCATACAAACTCTTCTTTAATCGGCACACCAAGTCTTCTTTACCCGGAACCTTGAATCCTTCGGGTTGCTCCATATAGATCTCCTCCTCGAGTTCACCATGTAGAAAAGCTGTCTTGACATCGAGTTGTTCAATCTCCAAGTCTAGAACCGCTGCTAGACCAAGAACAACTCGGATAGACGACATCTTCACCACTGGAGAGAATATTTCTTCAAAGTCTATACCCTTCTTTTGGTTGAAACCTTTCACAACCAATCGGGCTTTGTATCTTGGATTTGAACTTTTCTCCTCATACTTTAACCGGTACACCCATTTGTTCTTCAAGGCTCTCTTTCCTTTTGGTAGACTCATCAACTCATAGGTGTGATTATCTTGCAAGGATTTCATTTCATCTTGCATAGCTTTCACCCACTCATCTTTATGAGTGTCTCTTATGGCCTCTTCATAGCTTTGCGGCTCCCCCTCATCTGTAAGATTCACATACTCATCTCGATAGTATCTTACAGATGGTCTTGTCTCTCTTCCGGACCTTCTTGGTTCATTTTCTTCTTCAGGCTCCACTTGATCTTCTTCTTCACTTTCATCACCATTTGGAGGATCTCCATCTTCTGGGTTAACGCCATCATCTCCAACTGTTTCTTCATGATCTTGTGGTTTGTTCGCATCTTCGTTTCTTACAACCCTTAGCTTTGGCTTCTTGTTGATGTCTTCGATTGTTTGATCTTCGAAGAAAACAACATCTCTGCTCCGGATAACTTTTCTATTAACCGGATCCCAAAGCCGATAGCCGAACTCATCTCTTGGTGAGCCAAGATAAATGCACTCTTTAGTTTTGGAGTCTAGCTTGGCTCGTTCATCCCTAGGGATATGGACGAACGCTCTGCACCCGAACACCTTCAAATGGTTGTAAGAGACCTTCTTACCAGACCATATTTCCTCCGGGACATCACCTTCTAAAGGAACTGATGGTGTAAGATTTATGATATCCACTGCTGTCTTTAAAGCTTCTCCCCAAAATGACTTGGGTAATTTTGCGTGAGAGAGCATACACCGAACTCTTTCTGTGATTGTTCGGTTTATTCTTTCAGCAATTCCGTTAAGTTGTGGCGTCTTTGGTGGCGTCTTCTCCATCCTGATTCCATGAGCTTTGCAAAATGCTTCAAAGGGACCTCGATACTCTCCACCATTGTCAGATCGAACACACTTAAGTTTTTGACCCGTACTTCGTTCTGCTTGTGCTACAAACTCCTTGAAGGCATCAAGAACTTGATCTTTTGTCTTCAAGAGATATACCCATACTTTTCTTGAGTGGTCATCAAGAAAGGTTACAAAATATAATGCACCTCCATTGGATTTCTCCGACATAGAGCATACATCAGTATGTACAAGGTCAAGAATGTGCTTCCTTCTTGTAGGCGTAGACGATCTTCGGAAAGCGACTCTATGTTGTTTTCCGGCTAGACAATCATGACATGGTGTGAGATAAGTGCCTTTCATTTCAGGAAGAAGTTTCTTGCGAGAAAGTATATTTAAACCTTTCTCACTCATATGTCCGAGTCTTCGATGCCACATATCCATATCATCACTTGCGACATTTACTTCCTCCTTGCAAATCTTGGCTTGTGTCACATATAGTGAACCTTCTTTTCTTCCTCGAGCCATGATCAAACTCCCTTTGGTTAACTTCCATCTGCCACTACCAAAGTGGTTATCCAAACCGGCATCATCAAGCTTCCCGGTTGATATGAGGCTGAGTCTCATATCAGGAACATGTCTCACGTCCTTGAGAACTATCTTACATCCCGTGTTTGATGTAAGAGTAACATCACCCTTTCCAACGATCTTGCTTCTTCCTTGATTTCCCATTTGAACATTACCAAAGTCACCACTTTGGTAGGTTGTGAAGAAGCTTCCATGAGGAGTGACATGAAAAGAAGCTCCAGAATCAATAATCCACGAGCTATCATCAGAGGTAAGATTACATTCTTCAGCGAGATATAATTCTTCACTCTGGTCTTCAACAATGGTCGTAGTCTTGTCTTCATGCTTCTTTGAGAGATTAAACCGGTCTGGTTTGATGTTACCAGCTTGTTGGTCTTTCTTGAGGAACCGACACTCTGACTTCATGTGGCCCGGCTTGCCACAATAGTAGCATGTAACTCTCGGTCGTGACTTGGATCTTCTTCGAGATTGGTCTCGTCCTCTGTTTTTGTTGTACACACGAGTCTCCTCTCTACCTCGTCTATCAACAATGTTAGCCTCTGAGTAAGAACTCGAACCTCGCTCCTTCCTCCGAACTTCTTCATTTAGAAGGCTATCACTGACGGTTTCCATGGTAAGCTTTCCCTCCGGTGCAGAGTTGCTTAGAGTGACAACTAGTGTGTCCCAACTCTCCGGTAGTGAACTGAGAAGTAAAAGGGCTTGCATTTCATCTTCAACCTTCATATCAACTTTGTTTAGCTGATTTACGAGCCCCTTGAAGTTGTTCAAGTGCTCCATCATGCTCTGGCCATCCTTATACTCCAACTTAACCAACCGTCGAACAAGAAGAGCTTTGTTTCGAGGCGTTTTCTTTTGAATCATGGATTCAAGTTTTGTCCATAATTCAAAAGCATTTGTGTAGGTAGCGACATGTTCAAAGAGAGACCTGTCGACATACTTACGGATTACAGCAACCGCCTTTCTATTAAGAATCTCCCATGCTTTATCATCCTTTCCCTCCGGCTTATCTTTCATGATGATGGGCTCATGCAAATCTTTGCAATAAAGGTGATCTTCCATCATCGGTTTCCAATAAGAGAAGTTGTCCGTCGTGAGCTTGAACATGTCACCTTCAAAGGTAACGGTAGCCTCCATCTTCACTTCTTCAAAGATAACGATATCCTAGCTCTGATACCAGTTGTTGGGAAAGTTAGCCGGATAATGTTTCTTTTAGAGGTTAAGATGGAAAGTAGACAGCTAATAGTAAAGATAGCCTTCGTATTTTAGGAAAGGGACTTTCTACAAAAGCTTTGTGTTTAGAGACTATTTTTGAATTCTCTTGGAACTCTTTCTGAAATATTTCTCTCTATTTATTATTGCTTTTGCTTGCTTTGGGATGATCTTACAAGTGAACTAAACACCCCTATTTATACTAGTGAAAGATGTCTAGAGTCTTCTCTTGATCTTATCTACAATTCCTTCTACACACTTCTTCTTCTTGGGCTTCTTGGGCTAAGGCATGATTGTGCTTTCATTGGTGTTGGGCTAATGAGGGAAACCCAACAGCATCACATACTGGGATTTATCCCCAGCTTTCAAGAGGCCCCTAAAGGTTGACGCAGCCTCATCCCTCAAAGATAAGTACACCGTTACATTCCTATTGGGAGAACCATAAAGACACAGGTGCAACTCATCAGAAACGCAAAACACAGATATCAACATATCATCTATTAAGCAGTAGACTCCAATCAGCTAACAGTAAGAGCAAACCTAAACAAAACACACTAAAGCGTGACCAACATGTCTAACAGCTTCAAAATAGAACGCAAGTTTGTTGTGACTAAAAGACCACTCACGGTTCAATTAAGAGACGGACCAAAACTCTGGTGGATGCTGCATCGTTCCTGAGATCAGACCCCTGCACAAAGCGTATTCCACCCACAATATCTGTGTGTCCAAAGCTTCGTTAGGGACAATGAAATGCTACGAAAGTGAATTTGAGTTAATGAACAGCCCAAACCCGGTAGCTCTAGTTTCGTGTTGGCAAGCACTTGAAGGTGGTCGTAACGACGCACCATGAAAAGCGTTGGCAAGCACTTGAAGGTGGTCCACACGAATGAGAACTCATCCTTCACGACATGTGTATAAAGAAACGAAGATTAGGCGTTATAGTAAATGAATGAGAACTCGAACCGTTGTCTTCGTGTGTGGATGGTGGAAATGGCGAGAGAGATTTACAATAGAGGTCCGTTGGAAATGGAATGGTCATCGCAGCAAATACAAGGACGACAGAAACCCTAAGACCCTAATGATATGACCAGCCCACACAAAACAATTTTACTAACAGGCCCAAAAATATAGATCAATAATCTAAACAAAATCCAAACACAATTTTCCAAAAAAAATCAAAGCCCAGTCGAAATCTATAACTAAAAAAAAGTGGGTCCCACAAAGTGCCTATGTGGACACTCTTAGAAGGAGACAAACTCAACTATTATATTATAGATTTGATCGAGAGTGGAGCCGCCGTTATCATCTAATCATCTCTTCCTTTTCTCCATGCACTATTTCTCATCTCCTCCCCACCTCTCTCTCCCCGTTAGTCTCTTCTGCTCCTCCATTATCATTCATGTGTTAATGTGAAAGTAGGAGAGTTCTATGTTTCTTGTGACCGTGTGTTGGACGCTGGGGGAGACGAGATGCACCGTTCACTTACTCGACGCTGGAGTCATCGCAGCCATCGGAGATCTATGCCGTCATCATCCTAGCCATCATAAGCCACCGCCGTAGATCCGATCTGCTCATCTCACCGGTGTAGTTGATGCCGCAAGCCGACGACACACTCGTCTTCTGTTGAAACCTCGTTTATGTTTATGTCATATTAAATTATCCTTTATTTGTGTCTTTTGGTCAAGCGTGAGAGAACTCATGCATATGGGTGTCTCTTTCATTGTTACTTGAGCAGCAAGTAATTATTCCATAAGCCCTAGATTAATTACTTTATTAATCGTATTTTTGTTTGTTTGTTTCTGTTCTTTTCCGATCTGGCATGTTGTTGCGAGAAACTGAGATCCATGGTGAAACCCTAACACTAGTAAAAACCTTCGGCACAGCCATGTTAATTTTCGTGGGTATGACCAATATTTCGTGGCTATACAGAGCAAAAGCTACGAAATGCTACGAAACGTTAAACGTACGTATACGAGCGTAGCAAAAAACACGCGTATCAAAAATCGTAGCAAAGTGCCACGTTTTGCTACGAAAGTTTTGTGGCAAAATTTGCTACGTTTTGAGACGAAAGTTGCGTGGCAATATTGCTATGATTTAAGACGAAACATAATGTAGCAACATGCTACGGTTTTGCTATGAATCTTTTCGTGACATGTTGCTACGTTTTAGTGACAAAACATTTCGTGTGTATTTGTATTTGTTTGCTACGGTTATATCCGTGGCTAGTTTAAACAAGTATTAAAAAAATTAAAACAATTATAAATTTGTAATAAACAAAAAATGCTATATACGAATTAAAAACTAAAATATCATAGAAACCAAAATATATTACATTAAAGTTGCAGTTTTAAACATTCAAAAGTAAACAAATTATAAATAAAAACAAAGAACACAAAAGATTGTAGCTTAATACATGAACTGACCAAATTATTACATACCAAGTTCATGGCACCACCTATCTAACTCAGATTGGTTTGTGGTTGTGGGATGTCGTGGTGGAGACTTATCACCTTGTGGCTGATGTTGAGATTGAACTGGAGCTTGGGTCTGACCTTGAGGTTGTGACTGAGCTTGAGGCTGAAATGGTTGTGAAGTTGAGGCTTGAGATTGGAGAGTTTGCAGAATAATGTTGAGAGTTGCTTGGTTTGCTGACATCCCCTCCTTTACTTCAGTCTTGAAAGCATTGATTTCTGTCTTGAAAGCACTGATATCTTCCTTCACTTCAGCAATGGTGGTCTCAAAGCCAGACATGCGCATCTCAACGTCCAAGTTGCGCTTCAGTGAGTCAGGAACTGGCATCGAAGGACTGCAGTTCTTGTACTGAACACTGGCAAGGCCGTAGATTGTACCCTTCTTTGTCTGTCCTCTCTGCAAAACGAAAGGAACAATAATCATAAGCAAGCATTTCCAATGACAAGTACCATAACTAACTAAGACAATCTCAACTCCAATAATTAACTTAGACAATCACAAGCATTTCCAATCACAAGCATTTCCAATCACAGTTACAGTTGCATAAACATCTATTAAACTAGTAAGCTGAAATAAATAAATAAGGATGTGAGAAGAGATGACCTTGATGTATTCTTGGTTGAGAAGGAATCGCTTTGCATTTGAAGCAGCAGTGGAGTCAGTTTGACTGTCGCCAAGCGGAGATCCATCTTGTAACATCTCTTCAACGGCTTCCTCCACCTCCAGCACCAGTTCCTCTGTACGTTCGTCTAGGAACTGACCATCTTTACCAGTGTGAGTCTTTCTCGCAAGGGCTGTGTATGAAGGTGGTTCATCCAAACCTTCATCCACCATCTATAAGAAAGGAAACAGATAGAAGTTAGACAGCAGCATCAGAAAAAAACTTAAGGCAAAAAAAAATTAAGAAAAAAACTTACCATTTTATACTCAATATTTAGGAAACAACGTGGGCCTGCACCATGCTTGTGCATCTTCTTCCCTTCTGGAGCAGATTTACGAGATGCTGCAGCTTTTGAACTCTTTCTTTTTGCTTCCTCAGTGTTGTACTTCTCAGTCATTGTTGCCCAGTGAGTATCTGACATGTAGGAAGGATGCCTGTTATCTCTCATGTTCTGGCTGATGCGGCCACAGACAGTAACCTGAGTTTGTTTCTTCCATTTCAAGTAGATTTCATCATGGAATTGGTCATCCCAGTAGTAGTGTTGCTGCAAAAGAACATAAGTCAATAGAGATAAATATTATGGCTAAGTAATTTTCGTGGAGAAAGGGAAAAGGAGAAGGAAAGTACTTACAATGAAGGCATGCCACCACTGATCCTTCTTCTCATCTGGAACGAATCTCCAGCTTGCCCACGGCCCCCAGTAGTTTCCCTGCCATGTTGCTCGGATAAAAGCATGGACTTCAGGATCAATACCAAACCTGAGACAAGACAATGGCAAACATCAAACACAAATCATATATTGAACTCTACACTTAATCTACTAATACACGGTTCAACTAATACGATAAGACAATGCTAACCATAACAATACTAACCATAATATGATACACAGTAAACAACATTAACAGAACTACTTTAAAGTTACCACAATGCCCCATTAAGCTTTCGCGGATGGAGGTGTGGCTGGTTACGTCTGGATGGCGCACGTAGCAGAGAATCTTCTCTTCTCCTGACATAAGTGGCAGGAGCCGCAGGCACTGCACTTGAAGACCCGACAGAAGCGTGAGGTACAGCTCCAGGAGGTACAACTCCAGGCGGAGCAGAAGATGGGGTAATGGAAGCAGGACCCGATAAGGTCATTTGAGGTCTCCCTTGCCGCATTTCTGTAGACAGACCAAGAGAGTTTAGATTGAAACCTAAACTTGAAATCAAAACTGAAAAAAAAACAGAAACTTACAATCAAAACCGAAACGTGAAACCAAAACAAGAACTTGAAATAAAATCAAACTAAGAATCAAAACAGAAAAAAAAAACGAAACTCACGAATCAAAACTGAAACTTGAAATAAAAATGAAAACTTGAAATCAAAACCAAACTAAGAAGCAAAACCGAAAAAACAGAAACTTGAAATCAAAATCGAAACTTGAAATCAAAAGAGAAACATGAAAACAAAACCAATCTTTAAATCAAAAGCGAAAAAAATAATAGAAGAGGAACCGAAAAAACCTATATCGAAACCCTAGATCGAAGAGGAATCGAGACAAAGAAGAGGGGCTCACTAACCGAGTATCTGTAGTCCAGAAGGGCGAGGGCGACGACGGGATTCGTTAGGGGTTCCGGTGGAAGGAATCATCGTGGAGAGGCAGAGACAGGAGGCTGTGAGAGAGGTGGCTGTGAGAGAGGAGGCGAAAGAGAGAGTCGAGAGAAGAGAGAGAAGAGAGTGTCGTCGGCTTTGGTTAGAGAGAGAGAGAGACACACGTGATGTTAGGGTTAGAGGGGAACGGGTTTAAGTATAATATTTGGGCTTTAGTAAGGGGGGAAATTTTGGGTTTAGAGGGAAATGGGTGTTGGGGTTTAGAGGGAAATGGGTTTTGGGTTTAGGAGGGAAAAATTTGGGCTTAATTATAGGAGGGAAATGGGTTTTGGGTTTAGGGTATAGATAGGGTTTAGGGTATAGATAGGATTTAGGGTTTAGTTAGTTTTTTAAAAAAATATTATAAAATCTGAAAACTATTAATTAGAATTTAAAAATATTACAAACTAAGAAAAACTTAAATATATTAACATTTTCAAACTAAGAAATCTAGTTATTTTAAATATTTCCAAATTTTAATACTTCATAAACTTCAAATTTATTAAGACCTTCACTTATTATATATTACAAAATTAAAAACTTCTTAAACTACAATTACTAAGGGTTTATTTATTTATATTACAATTTTTTAGAACTTTATAAACTACAAATTACTAAGTCTTTACTTATTTATAATACAATTTTTAAAAACTTCATAAACGCCAAACTTACTAAGAACTTGAATCAGATTCTGAATCTGAATCAGTACAAGGCTCATCTAATTCATCTTTTGAAACATATTCGTCATTAGGAGGAACAACCGGTGTGGATTCATAATCTGAATCATCTTCGACAACATACGCCTCAATTCGCAACATCACGCTATGTGCAACAACTTGGTTGTGTGTATCATCTTGTAATGCAACAAGAGCATCCTCAGACGTTTCTTGAACCCCTCTAGGCATAACTTTTGTACATGCCCACCAATCGGTGGCTGATGTACGTCGTACCCGCGGATAAGGAATAAAACAAACTTGATCACAATTACCATATAAGATAAATGGATCATATTTCTCATACTGCCAACGCGGTGACACATCAACGATTCATGATTTATGTTTTCGAATTCCCCGACCTTCAGTGGTATCAAACCACTTACATTTAAAAACCATGGCCTTCAGTCCAACAGAACCGAAATACTCAACCATCATTATCTCCTCGATCAAACCATAATAGTCAGTATCTGTGGTTCCACAAACTTGTACGCCGTAATGTTGGGTTTTCTTATCTTGGCCATGACTATGTGTGTGGAAGCAGTATCCACGTGAATGGTAAATCGGCCAAGATTTGTACTTACGTTGTGGACCTTGTACAAAATCCAACATCCACATCGGAAACTCATATGTGTTACTCGCTTGCACAACCTGTCAATTAAATTTATATATACAATTGATAAATTTCTAATTCAAATTATAAATCTAATAATATCAGAAACTCACATAGTTTTTCACCCATTCGGCAAAATGTTGGTCTTTCAGTATTTGTAGATCATTACTAGACATATATGGATTTTTCTCCATCATAAACTCCTCGAACATCCTGTGATTTTTTAAAAAAAGAGATTATAACTTTAAATATCATGAAAATAACAAAAAAAATATATTAAAGTACCTTTCGTAGGGTTCAAATGTATCACAATTGAGCATCATAAAAGTCTGGAGAATGGTGTAGTCATCATCGGTTAGCCATTTCTCTTCAGATTTTCCACTAACCCGACCTTCGTGATAAAACAAGTTAGGCACATCTGGATATTGATATGTAAACCGAACTTCTCCTGGAAGTGGAACCTCAGGTACCACATGTGGATTACCAAAGAAGTTTGCAGAAGCAGTAGATATCTCTTCATTCACATATTGGGCAATGATAGATAGAACCTCCAATGTGTGCCTTATTTTTAACTTTCTTTTTCAGATGGTACATGTATCGCTCGAAAGGATACATCCATCTATATTGCACTGGACCACCTAAAGCAGCTTCGTCTGCTAAATGTACGACCAGATGTTCCATAACATCAAAGAAGGACGGTGGAAAAATCTTCTCCAAATTGCAAAGCTTCACCGCAATGTTTTCTTTCAAAATGGCAACATCTTCGTGCTTAAGTATCTTCGCAGAAACATCACGAAAGAATAGTGCTATCTCTACAAAAAACAATAGGAGTTATTCAATAATAACACATACCAAACTAAATATTAAGATTATGTACCTGAAATGGCAATGTAAACACTTTTGGGAAGTAATTCCTTAAACGCAAATGGGAGAAGTCGCTGCATAATGACGTGACAATCATGACTTTTCAGACCTGAAATCTTGCTATTCGTCTCGTCTATACACCTACTAAACTTTGAAGCGTACCCATCTGGAAATTTTATATCATTTTTTAACCATCGCAGAAATTCCTTTTTTCTTCCTTCGACAACCGGAATATCGGGACTGGCATCGTCCCATCATCCTTCATATGTAAGTCAGACCTTCTGCACAAATCAGGTAGATCCATCCTCGACTTTGCATTATCTTTTGTCTTTCCGGGAATATTAAGCACCGTGTTGATAAGATTATCAAAGAAATTTTTCTCAACGTGCATGAAGTCCAGGTTGTGGCGAAGAAGAAGGTTTTCCCAATACGGCAAATCCCATAAGATGCTTTTCTTCACCCAATTTAGGTCTTTGCCATAGCCGTTTATAGTGCTCACAGATTTCTCATGTCCATTTCCTCCACAATTGACAGTTTTTTTATGTCCTTCGATGTTGTTGATTCTTTCGCGGAGAACTTCTCACGTCAACCATGGTGGAGGATCATCAGTTATTGTCTGCCCCTTTCGAAAAGCTTGGACATTTCTTCTGTAAGGATGCTCCCTAGGCAGAAACATTCTATGGCAGTCAAACCAGCTATGCTTCCTTCCATGTTGCAACCAAAAAGACTTTGTATCATCAAGACAATATGGACATGCTAAACGGCCATGAGTCATCCATCCGGACATCATGCCGTAAGCGGGAAAGTCATTAATTGTCCACATTAGTACGGATCGCATCGTAAAATTTTGCTTCTTTGAGACATCATATGCTTCAACTCCATCGCTCCACAAACTTTTTAGTTCTTCGATTAACGGCTGCAGATAGATATCAATGCTCTTCTTTGGATGCCTTGGCCCAGGAACTAGTACTGATAAAAAGAAATATTCTCTTTTCATACACATACCAGGAGGTAGGTTATATGGGGTTACGATGACGGGCCAGACCGAGTGGGCTTCACCGCTCATACCCACTGGATTAAATCCATCTGTTGCTAATCCTAGATAAACATTTCGACTTTCTGCAGCGAAATCAGGATATACCTTGTTAAAATGTTTCCACGCTGCTGCATCAGAAAGATGGTGCATTTCTCCTTCTGGCGACGCATGTTCTGCGTGCCATCGCATTTGTGATGCAGTAGCCTCTTGTTGGTACAGACGCTTCAACCTCTCTGTAATAGGCAAATAGAACATTCTCTGCTTTGGACGCCTTTTCCCCTTTCCATGGTTCTGGTGATATCTATCTTTCCCACAAAACCGACACACCAACAACTCACGATCTTCTTTCCAAAATAACATGCAATTATCTTCACAAATATCAATTTTGACAACAGGGAGACCAAGCGACTTCGTCAGCTTTTTCATCTCATAATATGACCTAGGAGCTATATTTGGTTGTGGCAAAACATCTATAAAAGTTTGTGATATCTCATCCATACATGTCTCCGCCAAATTATGATCAGTTTTTACTTTCATTAAACGAGATGCCAAGTATAGTTGAGAAATACCTTCAACATATCCATCATATAGTGGTTCATTGGCGGCTTCAAAAGCTTCAAACACTCTTTCTTCATATTGCTCTTCATTGGGTTCTTCCATCAAATTCTCTGGTATTTCAGTTGATCCAAACTCTGCTCCAGGAATGTTCTCTTCATATGGGCCATCTTCTTCATACCTTGCTTCATGTCCCATAAATTGACCACCCGTCGATGATTCTCCAACGTCATAGTAGCTTTCTCCATGGCTTGACCATACATAATAATTACTTTTGAAGCCGACTCGGTAAAGATGGCGAGATACGGTTCTTGCATCACGTTGCTTTCGGTTTCCACAACTTACACAAGGACATAACATGGTTTGTCGCTCAATGAAAGAATTTTGACTCGAGGCAAAGGCGATAAAAACTTCAACACCTTCGCTAAACTCTCTTGAAACATTATTATCAACTGGATCAATGTGTCGATCCATCCACTCTCGATTTTGAAAATAAAAAGATATTGAATTTTTTGGGAAAAATCGTATGATCTTACGTTTGATTTTGTTATAGTAGTTGCAATGTGAATGAACTCTGATGCGTTCGGTTATATAGAGAAAAAGTTGCCACGGTTCTGCCACGGTTTGCTACGAAATTTGCCACACTTTTTGCTACGAAATGCCACATATTTTGCTACGAATTTGCTACGAAAAGTTTCGTGGCAACCATTTAGAATCTTTTCTGCGCCCAATCAGACGGATGTGATTACACTGAGATAACTTGCCAAAAAATTTGACACGAAACATTGTAGTGGCTTCAATTTTTTGTATTTATCACTGCCATATGGCAGGAACTGATTGATGGGATACTTTTTTCGGTGGACTTGCCACGATTTTGCTACGCTTATTTTCGTGGCAACTCTTTTTTTAGTTTTTTTCCCTCCGATTAATATATATTAATATTAAATCTCCATAGACACGATTAAAACGTAGCAAAACCGTAGGAGTTTACCACGAATTGCCACGCTAAAAGAAAGCCACGATTCTAATGTGGCAATTCCGTGGCTACATTTTGCCACAAATATATTCGTAGTATTTTCGTAGCAAGTTTTCCTACGATTTACCCACTATTTGCCACGTTTTTGGTTTTCGTAGCAGTTCGTAGGTAAATCGTAGCTTTTACGTTTTTGCCACAAAATTTGCTTAGCATTGTCGTGGCTGTGCTGATGTTTTTTACTAGTGTAATTCTCTTGGTGATCAAGTCATCTTTTGCAGTTTCTCGAGCCATTTTTCTATTTGGCTAAGTTGAGAGCTACTCCGTTTAAATCTCATACTAGTTTAGTACTGATATTATGAAAAGTCTAGTTTTTAAACATGTTTAGTCTCTATGAATCGAGTCTTGTTTGAATTTATTATTATTAATTGTTAAACCAAAATAGGATAATAGATGATTCAACAGTTGTGTGAATTGAATGATGTTAAGAACAGTTATATATATGTATATACGTAGTTATGAGTAGGGACTATGTGATGGGGCGTGAGTTCGGAGCTGTCAGAGCTTCGACGCTATGGTGCGATATGGGCGTGAGTTCAGAGACGTTTGAGCTTCGATGCTACTCTGTGGGCTGTGGTACAAAAGCGTTTGCATTCGACACGCGCTACGGTAAGCGGGGTACAGAGACATATTGTACTAGCGATGCTACAATATATGTATATATATATCCCTATGAAGAAATACGGGGTGCATAGAGTAGCTATATGTGCTATTACCACAATGATTGTTGTTCGGTGAGGTATACAAAACATCGTGTTTGTTTCATGCTAGAGCTAGGTCTACATAGTCATAGTACTATGTACCGAGTCTATGGTTTGCGGTTTAGCATCCCATACCTCACTGAGTGACTTTCCTGTTACTCATCTTCCTTTTTTCCTTTTCAGGTGAGACTGACGAGCAGGAGTAATTGCTATCGGATTGGTGCTTTTGAGAGTTTATTTCTTTTCTTTTAGGCTTTCGGTTTTATGCATTAATCGATATTATCGGATTTATTTCTTTTATTGGATATATGGTATTTATCGGATTTATGGAATCACTTCTTAGGAGTAATAAATGAAAATTTCAAAATTATTTTGTGATAACCTGTCCCATGGACCCCGGTTCACAGCTCTGTAGAGCATCAACCCTAACCCCTCACATGTAAGCCCTCACTTACTCTCTCATATAGGTTATTGATGTGTTTGGTGTTCCTCGAACCCAAGATCTCATTCTTTAACAACCATCCCACAAGACAAACTGTCACCAATTGAACTGTAGATCAATTGGTGAGAACTTGTCTTGTGGGGAAGTTTTTAAAGGGTAAGGTCTTGGGTTCGAAGAACACCAAACGCATCAATAATCTGCCTTGAGTCAGTGAAGACTCGCAGGTGAAGGGTTAGGGTAGGTTCCCTACAGGGCTGTGAGTCGGGGTTCACATGACGGTTGTCACAATCCTTGGTTCTCGTTATTGGGTCTTCCTCTTGGATTTGGTCGTTTGATTGTCCTTGCTGCTCGTGTGAGTTATGTCGTGGTTGAGGGTGTGCTGTCTCTTGTCTCCTCTTGCTTCGGCATAGTTTTTGGTTTGTTTCTCTGTCGGTCCTGATGTTTGGTTCTCAGGCTCGGATTCAAGGACAGGGGCCTCGACCCTTTTGCATCTTGCCTAGGGAGTTTGATTGTTAAAGGTGTGTTCTTAATCTTCTTAGGTTGTTGGTCTGTGTTCCTCCTCGTGACTCGTTGGTGTGGTCTCCCGAGAAGTATAATGAGGTGTAATGGCCCTAATAAAGTTTGGCGTATGATGTGTGCTTATCTCTCCCTCCTCCTTAGATGGTCCTTATCACTTGGGTAAGTTGTTTTTTTTTATCTAGATGTACTCTCTGTTGGATCCTTAATCCTTATTTGTAATGTTGTTTATCTTTGGCTCCACAGAATCTTGTATTGCTGTCGGCTTGTCTCCTGCCGACTTCGTGTTTTAAAATTTTTATTCCACCCTGTATAACTCCATTGTTCCTAATCAATAAATGGGTTAGTGTAAAATAAAAAAAATTAACAAAAACAAATACCCAAATTTACGTTTCTTGCTAACCTCAAAAAGTAATATTACTTAATGAATGTATATATCTATATATAAAGTAGTGTTTCATTCACTCCTAAACCATTCACATCATATTTCACGTCACTAAGTCGAGTTTTGTGGTGTCGACAATTAAACTTTAAACCTCATGAGCTTTGAACCCGGGTTGGAAAAGAAAAGATACAACTACTTTTACCACTGAACCACTTCAATTTCTACGTAAATACACTCGGCCTATGAATATATATTCAATCTGTGTTTATTTTTTTTTAATTAAAATTAAAAAATAAATAAAAATTATAATTTTGGATAAATATTTGTATATTCGAATCGACTTGGAAACAGTCAGAAACCGAACCGTAAATCGATCAAATACTCATTGGATATATTTTATAAATAATCGATTTACTCAGAACCAAACGGTTTCTACCCGACACTGATCCGAATACTCGAAATCCCAGCCTTAAGTAATGATGTTGACATAACACGCAAAGAATTAAAACTTTAGGGTTCGTTTATGTTCATCGTTCTACATCGACTCATGATCTTCGCTTATTTCTCTAAAACGGTCCGAGTTATGATTTTTTAGTGTTAAATCCTATTAATTCAATCAACCACAATGAAGTCGTGAATGCGTGATTTACATCGGTGAGTCAGTGTTTTTTACGAGTATAAATTGGTCAGTATTCCTTCTCTCTAAACCATCTTCTCTTCTATATTTCTTTTAGTATGTTTACCATTCTATCATCTTCAATATTGTTTAGAATCAATATGGATCTGCAACTCTCAAGCGTCTCTTCACAGATTGTTTTGCCTCTTCAATTTTTTTTCTAATCTTCAATTTGATCTTTATTGCAATAGATTTAACACTTGAAGATACAATCTATGAAGTTTTATGGACAATTTTGTTTTTATCACATAATCCAAGCTGCAAGCATATGTTTTTGTTTGTATCTCTTAAAGTTTCCATCACGTAGTTCTTCTTGGATTATATGCTTAGATGAGTTTTCCTCTTGCAAATTTCAAAAGCTTTAAGATCAAATGAGAGGATGAGGTTGTGATTGCATTAATTTTCGAGGTTTAGATGATCTATGTATCTGTTCTTTAAACATAGGAGATTGTGTCATCGGAGCTTTCATCAATATTTTTGGAACGTTGCTATTGATTTTGGAACAAACCTTCTCAAACTGGGACATAATAAAATATGTATTTGCGTATGGCAGTACCGTTTGGTTTGATTTGTCCTCTTGAACCTTACTTTGTTGGTTTTATGTATTATCAGAGAAAGCTAACAACATCTAATAGTATATTTGAACATCATAATATTCTGGAGAATATACTAATTCTAATGGTTAGTTTACGCAGTATTTTTAATAGCATTTGTGAAATTTTTGCTATTTTTGAACGTGTTCAAATATTTGGAATAAAATATGGTGATTCATCTTAGTAACGGTTTGAGTTGTAATTCTAAGAATGGAAATATGATTACTATTTTATGTGTTTCTTTTTTAGTTTTTTTGGGATATGTATGAAAAGAGTATTATAATAAATTTGTAATTCTCATATATTGTTATATTTATAAAGAAACTCAGCCACATAGCTTAATATAGGTTTAGTAAGTATAAAATATAAATAAATACACAAAACATATTATAAAATTTTAAAATATCAATCTGAATTATATAAATGATCGTTTGAAAAAGATGTTAAACTAAAATAAAGTTTGTTTTAGAATACAAACAAAATATTTTTTATAGATTTCTAAATAGTTAATCTTTTATGTAAAAGCATTATAAATACTATTGTGACATCATATGATCATAAAAATACAGAAATTTATAAAGATTATTAAAAAGTTTTAAAATAAATTAAATAAATTATTAGAATATATAAAAAATTCATTATCCTAAACTAAAAATAAGTAGAGTTTTACGACATGGAAGAAAAGATCATTTCTATCTATCTTCATCATTTTATTATTAGTTGAGTATTTTTTGGTTTCATAAAATATAACTTTATTTTAAATATTAAAGTTATCTATATTTATCAAAAACATTAAAATGATATTTTATTTACAAAAAGCTACACAATATTCAATTAGAACTGTAGAAACTAAGAAACTAATAGAAAATAAAAAATATAATTAAAATATTTATATAATAGTAAACAAATATAATAGAGCTTCAAAAGACGTAAATTATTTATGCATTAAAGGTATCTTCTTTACAACTATGCAATGACCTTAAACGAATTGAAATATTTGAAACAAAGTTCTATAACTATAAATTTAAGTGTTAATTTATAATATAAAAATTAGATTTACATTTTCACTATTTTACTCAATTTTTAAATATTATATTTAGCCTAACATAAATCTAACAAATGCAAATATGACCCCAATCCATCCATATAAATGATAATCATGAGGACCATAAGTTTATTTTTAATAACTCAATATAGGAAACCACAATTAATCAATCAATTTTAGATTTAAGATTATAAAAAAAAAATTACAACGAGAGCACTACATACATCTCATCTACCCACTATAATATGTTATATGCTGCAATCTATTAACGTAGACACAAACATCGAAATCAAACATAATAATCTTAACATACACAATAATTTCATACGGTAACATTGTCAAAAAACATAAACATTATTATACACTTCTCTTCCAAAATTTTATATAACACACATAAAGAAATATACAATTACGTAATTATATTCATTACACGTAAAGTACATTTCGGCGTAGCGCGGACCTACCCTAGTATACAATGATAATATAGAGAGAATCATTTAGCCAACCAAAAAAAAAAGAGTGAATCAAACGAAAGTAAACAAATTATCGGAACAAGACCACTTATATCAATAAATTTGTCGCACTCTTTGATCCTAACATGAAGATGTTTCTTCTATTCCATCTTTGATTCAAAATTTCTGACAATATGATACGTAAGGAAGAAGGTTGTTTACGACACGTGCCAAGGAGGGAATAACTGAAAGAGTTAGTTGGCGTCAACGTTAAACGAAAGAGAAGGAAACACGTGTTGATGTGAGATTGGAATATCAGAAGTTTGTTAGAAGTCGTTTAGAAATAAATTATTAAAATAGAGAGTGTAGACTTTCTCAAATTCATTCAGAAAATTTGTTATTGTAATTGTAATTCTTCTTGAAACTAATACAATTTTGTTGTTCTTAAGGTTGATTGTTGAAGACGATTCTTCTTATTCAAAAATTTCTATAGCTGAGCTACCGTTTTGGGTTTCTGAGGAGCATTGTTTCAGATTCATGGATGTGTACTTGTTAACCTCTATCAGTGGTATTATAAACCTTGAAAGCGTGTTAAGGCGTGTCACCATGGAAGTGTTCAGATTATAGCTGCATCTTTTAGTATGGATTGTCTATATATTTTTTAGTGAATGATCAAGCCATATGTATTTCATATTATTGGTGGCACGTGTGGACGCATAACCTTGTTAGCATATGGCCTTGTGAGCATGTGGCTTAAGAGTCATTTGGTCTAGAGGGCACATGGCCAGACTAAATGGTAGACTAGTTGATAAACTTCATGACCATAGTGCGTTTCTACATATGGTCAGGAGATTGAGGCCTGAGTTAGCAAATAGACTTGTAGAAGTGTTACATTGAGCATATATCTCAGGCTGGTTGGTATTAATCACAAAAACCTATTTATCATAGGTATGTCAATAAATCCTTCCTATATTTGACGGTTGTCTAATTGATGTATTCTTTAAATAGATAAATTCACCTTGTTCTTTAGGATTAGATGACTTATATTAATAGTTGAAATAGTATCTCCCTTGTAGAATTATGAAATATTCACTATATTTTTAGAAAATATAATATTTTTTTATTTCTCTTGAAAATAACCATAAATCTCCTATATATTATTTGAGGATTTTTTTAAAAATTTAACCTCAATTTTGTATTAATTACAAAATAAACTTATTTATGTGTCATCTCTACACTTCTTTTTATTGCTTACATGACACTCTTAGAATGACTTTAGACAAACACTAGTCTAATACTTTTTCACTAGAGAAATTTATTAATTGCACATTAGAACAGACCAATTGAACATCCCACATTAAAACATTCATCTGCAAGAACCATTTACTCCCTAAGAAAATTACATATAATTGCCACTACGTAAACTTTTTGGTACAGTTTTTTTAAATAATTTTTAATTCAACATCTTTATATACAACATCGCTTTCTACATACAACTACTCATCACTAATGACATTTTGACATATTTCTACTAATCAAACTATTATCTCATCTACAATCGTACCTGATATACACTTTCTCTTTTTTTTCACCTTCACATATTCCAATTTGATCTTCCTCAAAGATCCATAATATAAGAGCACCATTAAGGGGAGTTGCTTATTTTATAGTTGCTTAGAGAATTTTTTTCTTTTTTTGGTTCTGAAAAAAAAAAATTAAAAGAACCAATTGCGGGTCGCCACGTGTCAGTGGAGCCCGCAAACAGTTCAAGCAACCAACTCTTATGGAGCTTAAATAAGCTCTTCTTCTTCCTCTCTCTCTTCCTTTTTCTCCTAGCAACTCCTTAAGCACTCCCCATTAAAGATGCTCTAAGCCCTCATTTGAAGCCTACGAAGTTAGCCAACAAATAAACAGTTAAAACTTCCATGGAAATAAGCACTTACGCAATTGTTATTTATGAAAGTTTAGTGTTTGGTAATTTATAGAATATTTGTGATATACAATTTTGATGTGCTCTGTTTATAGAAATATTCATTTATTTTGATATAACTAAGAAAATATTTCTTATATAGTTCGTGACCAAGTCAATTTGATTTTCTGCATATCTTATAATTATTCCATCCTATTAATAAAAAGGATGTCTATATTTTTGCCAAATATGTAATCAAAATAATATGATCGTTTCCAGAAACTTTTGGTCACTAAGTTATTAATATTATGTATTGTTAATTACCATTTATTTACCATATTTGTTCATCACATTAAGTTTTTTTTTTACATTAACATACATTAATAATCTAAGGTTACGTAAAAAATTATCATTTATTATATCAAGCTTGCTAATAATTTGGTTAAACCCTACATAATCAAACTATGTATATACCCATGGACTTTGAACCAAAAAGCAACACAGCTCCTCCTAAAAAATAGAGAGACATAATAGGAGGAAGTGAAAGATCGTGAAGTGGGTGGTCTGAGGTTTGATTGTTTTCAAAATGAAAACCTATTCCCCACTTTTGTGAATCTCAGTGAGACCAATAACATAAAGCAGAAATCATAACTGGACCCATTTGGAAATGAAGTTAAAACGTGGTCCAATAGTTTCCATAATTGAAATTTTATCTTGCTTATCATTTAACCAAAATAAATGTTTTTCGACCAAGCTTTATATAGGAAATACTACAACTGATTTCTCCTTTTACATTTAAACAAATTAACAATATCTTTAGGATTCATTGACCAAATTCTAAAATCTCTTGATTACATTTTTAAAAAAAATAGATTATCATTCCAAGGGCTGGAGCCAAAGATACAACCCTCCATGAAGACCATGCCCTAGGAAAAAAAGGTGTGAGAATTTTAAGAATCTAAGTTTCATGCAAGAATAAAAAGCAACAGAAAACAAGAAGAGAAAAAAAAACCCCATCAATAAATGGTACTACAGAGCATCTCCTTACACAAACACAACAGAAAATGCTTGCAATTCAAGCTTGAAAGCTATGAGGAGGACACCTCCTGCAACAACAAGTTCCTCAGCCATCTGAGACCTCTTGAAGCCACATATGATTGGGTTGAACCATTATTAAAAGTACGAATGATTATTTTTAAATAAACCGATACAATGTAAGTTATATTTTCCATATAATATAATTAGTAATATATATTTTTCTAATATTTCACCCTGCGTAAGACGCCTGTCTCATCCTAGTAATATAATATTTCTCTATTTTGATAAATTTAGGAAGATTCATTACTATCTAAACTGATTATTTAGAAAAATTTACATTTATCTCTGGGCATGAAAAATCGCTTGACCCTAAACTAAGAATTTGGAAGCCGAAACCAAAACATCGTCATTCTACTTAAACCTGAAAGTTCTTGCTCTTGGATTAGTCATATCAACATTTGGGATGGGTTTTTGTTCAAAGATTTATTTTCATTTTCACGAAACTTTAGGGGAGTTTATTGTATGAGGGGTTTAATAAACTTTTGAGAGTTTCAAATCTGGTGGGATTTGGTAGTTTTAGAGATTTGATAGAGATTTTGATGGGGTATTTGTTAAAAATTTAACAAATAAAAAAAATTCAATATCCTAACCTACAATAGCTTCTCACGAGCTTTTCCATCGTCTAAAAATTCAATATTATCTTATTTTCACAGATTCTTCCAAGAATTGCATCGAATTTGTTTACCTCGCTCTTGTAGTGATAAGATATAACAGCATGAAAGGTCACTCCCACTAAATAGCGATTGTATGATGTCGCATAGATATTGTGACAACTTGTCTTGCGGATCCCAGATTTCACAGCGCTGCAGCGCACCGACCCTAACCCCTCACCGTGGGAGGAAACGCCTCCACATCCACCGGTAGGTTATTGATTTGCTTGGCGTCCCTCGAATCCACAGCTTGTCCTGTGGGGGTGCTGTTAAAGGGTGAGGTCTTGGGTTCGAGGGACGCCAAGCGCATCAATAACCTACAGATGGATGTGGAGGCGTTTCCTCCCACGACTTTTTGTGACAACCCGTCCCGCGGACCCCGGTTTCCAGTCCTGCAGGTCATCGACCCTAACCCTTTACATGTGAGTCATCACTGACTCCCCCATGTAGGTTATTGGTGCGCTTGGCATTCTTCAAACCCATGACCTCACCTTTTAACAACCATTCCACATGATAAGCTGTCACCAATTGAACTGCAGATCAATTGGTGACAGTTTATCCTGTGAAGGAGTTGTTAAAGGGTGAGGTCTTAGGTTCGAAGAACGCCAAGCGCATCAATAACCTAACGGTGGATATGGAGACATTTCCTCCCACGGTAAAGAGTTAAGGTCGATGCGCTGCATCACTATGAAATTTGGGGTCCGCAAGACTTATGTGTCAGTTAATTTAATTAATTGGAAATAATGGAGCTCTTGTATGTTTCTTGTCATTTTCTCATGTTTTAATGTCTTCTCAGCAACAAGCTCTTCCTTTAGTGCTTCATGTATATCGTTGAAGCTGGAGAAGTGTGATACATAATTTTAATTGAGCAATAGGTTTATTGCTTGCCATTTAGCTAATAACATTTTGAGAAATTCCCTTAGATAGCTTCTTTTAGTTTGTTCTTCACAAAAATAGTTTTTAAAGAAGAAATGAAGTAAACGTGAACAAAACGTGTTATTTCGTGTCCAGTAAACATTCTGTCAACCTTGATCTCCAAGGCACATCTCCATCAGTACAAACGACAGAAAAAGTTTCTATGGAACCAGATAATAGTCTTTTAGGTGAAAGTAATCGGTTGGAAATTTCATCCAAGACTGTGGATGAAGAGGAAGCATCTCAAGGTTGTGAAAGAACTTTGCGATGACGACATTCTAAACCACTTCGAGTTAAGTTCCATAAATCTTGTTTGTTTCATTCGCCATCTTCAAGGTATGCAAAACATGCCTGGAGAAGAGTCAGTACTTAGAGAAGGTGCAGCCAGATGCAATTCAGCTCTTGACATGACCCTGAAGGTAATACGTAAACTCTCATCTTCTAGTTCTGATTCTGTATCTCGTTCCTTCGGTGGTTTCTTTGATATATTCACAAAAACATGTGGTAATGTAGGCCCTCTTGAACATTAAGATCCTGAAAGAAGATTTAATGCAAAATGAGAAACCATTTCATGATGATTTGGAAACACAAGTTCCTGAGCCACTCCACAGCTATCTCCTAAGCTATTTACTTACTTCCAGAGAAGTTATTTCCATGGTTTGTGCAGATATATATAAGCTTCTAAGCATGGTATTGTTATTTTATTAAATAGGCTTGATTAGTATCTTCTATGTAATCTTGTTTTCTTTTTTACTCGTTGCAGTCAAGTGATACTGCCAAGATAGTCGTATCCATCCTTGAGTCCTGGCATAGCTGTAAAAGTCCAGAAAGAGAAAGCTTGGTAACTCGCCTCTTTACACTAGAAGAATATGAAAGAATCAGTTGTAGCAGATGCAGACAGAAGCCCAATTATCCAGAGCAAAGTTCTTATGGAATCGTTATGGCTGCAAATGCAATCAGAGACCTGAAGGTACGCTTCATTTTATTTCGCTCTCTTGTCTTTCCTATAGAAATTAGTACTACCACTTAATAAGTTGTTTGGTTATATTTGCAGTGTGATTTTGGGAATATAAAGTTTGAGGGCATCCTTAAACTGATTCGCATGGAAGATAAAGTGTTATGTGACCGTAAAACAGGAGTCTGTGGAAAGGCAAACTTTGTTCATCACAATATAACTAGATGCCCGTCTATATTCACAGTTGGTAAGTAAAGTTTTAACCATGACTGCGATCTTGTGTACTCATTTCATTTAACAATTGTTGGGGTTTGCAACATTAGTACTGGAATGGGAGAAGCATGAAACGGAAAAAGATATATCTGAAACAACAAAGGCTTTGGACTGGAAGATAGATATGAGCAGGCTATACGAAGGCTTAGAACCAAGCACAAAGTACCGGCTTGTGTCAATGGTAAATCCTGAAACAGGGTCACAAATGTTTTGTCCTATATGTTCTTCTGAATTTGTTGGTTACAGGCTCAGAATATGGAAATGCAGGTTGGGTGTGGTGAAGACGAAGAACACATCTGCCTAGCATATGAGAAAGACAGGTGGGTCGGTGTCAGACATGATGCTTTTACAGAAGAGGTAAAGACTAAACAATTTTCTCTGTACTTGTTGAGTTGAGTTTAGTTGTGAATTGAGATATTGTTAGTATGTTGCGTGGTGATACCACAGGCTGTTGGAAACTGGGAGAGTGTGATCAGATTCAGTGGGGAAAGGAAGGTTCGGCCTAAGATTCTGTTTTATGAAGCCGCCCACTGATCGATGGTTTAGCAAATGTATCGGAATGACATATTACATATATTCCAATTCAAAAACAGTGTTCATCATCTGATTAAAGCAAATTGATATTCATCATCATATGGTTCATCATTTCAACCATCCCTAGTGTACGTGTATCTAAACCCAACAAATGGTAAAAACAAAGCTTCCACTAAAGAAAATGGAACAAATTAGGTTGTATGTGAACATGTTACAAATGTTAATCTTTTATCAACCGCTTGTGTTACACAACGATCACAGTGTGTTACACACGAATTCGAAATAAAGAATAAGGTAGACGTTTCAGGCTTATTTTCCAAGTTACGAATTTTCTTAACTTGTCTGGAAATACTTTTATATTATTGAGATTCTGTGATATTGTTTACAACTTATGATTGACCTTTATATAGAGATCGAATCATTGCAAGTATAAGAGANCAAGTTACGAATTTTCTTAACTTGTCTGGAAATACTTTTATATTATTGAGATTCTGTGATATTGTTTACAACTTATGATTGACCTTTATATAGAGATCGAATCATTGCAAGTATAAGAGACACAACTCTTCATACTAAAAGACACAACATGAAGAGTTACAACTCTTTGTGTAATAACTAACTTATGTAAATGTATTAAGGAGAGATTAGATTATATAGTTTAACAACAAAAGACGAAGCGGTTTCCTTTGTGTGTTATTGAGTTGAGTTTTAAACTTGATGGGTCAGGCATGTGTGTAGGTAGAGTGTTTTCATATCCTGTTCTAGTTCAAAAGAAGTTGTGTTGATTGAGTTGAAATTACAATCCGCTGTGAAGTTACTCCAAGAACTGCTGACAATTCCTAAACTGAACCTTTTTATGTCTATATAATAAATCAGAGGGAAAATTTGATGAAAGATATTACAATCTCACAGAGGGAAAAGTAAACAAATCTTCCGTTAACAACACACTGTATACAAACCAATCAGGATTTAGAAAATAGTACTTTTATTCAGTGATACCATCATACCAATCAGGATTGAGGCAGAAGGCAAAACAGAAAAATTTGCAGTGTGTGCCATTTTTGTACTAACGTAAATTTCACATCGCTTGGTGTATTTATCTGGGCGTTCACAATCGTCTTCCTCTGCATATCCTGAAATTCCAAGTAGGTAGAGAGTTGAGAAAACACACACATAAGGAAACAAAAACATACTAATAAATAGCTTACGTTTTCAAAAAATAGAATCTCAGGTCGCATATTCAATCGTATAAAAGTGTTGAGAACACTACCCCAGTCTCCTATAACCTACACACAATCGGCTAACTAAGTCACAGATCGAATAACTTTGCTTGTATTACCAAATAAATAAATAATTATAAGATTTTACCTGTTGCTCAGAAGGAAAGTAACTGACCCATCCATTGTTTTCGTAAGCAACACAAGCGTATTGATCTCCATGCGAGCAAACCTGCATTGGACTTGTTGCATTAATCTTCAACAGGAAACTTAAAAAAAAAAATAGAACTGAAACAAGTTAGATACTTACTTACCATTGACACAAGATTGTATTTGGTGTGTGGACTTTCACCTTCGTATTTGTATATCTTACTAATATCTATTTCAGTAGCCAGAACAGAGGTGGTAGCAAGTATCTCTTCTCCAGTCTCATTGTTCTCCCACTCTAGTGCTACACAATTCCATATTTAAAAAATAATTCAAAACTTATGTTGCTCCAGTATAACTTTAGTTTATCAATAAGACTTACCAATGGTAAAAACAGAAGGAAGTTTAGGGATAATATGATCAACATAGCTTAGTTTCTCACATCCTTCCGTTTTGCAGGGAATCATAGAGTTGATCTTGATGACTTTAAGGATTCTCTCAAACGTTAAATCCTCGAATGCAGACTGTGATAACAAAAAACATAACCTCTTCTCTTTTATAATTGAAAAGAGTGTGGTTCTTGTTCTCTTAAAAGATAAAAGTAAAGAGAAAAAAGATGACTATGCCTTGGTTTCTCTGAGTGAATTGGCAACGATGATAATACCAAAAGAAGGTTGTGGTGGATAATCAGTATTCATCTTGCATCTAGTGCAGTTCATTTTCACCAGGTCGTCGAATTGTAAGTGACTATTCCAGCTTTTCAGAATCTCCAAGACGTTTATCAAAATCTCAGAAACACCACCATTTTCTTCCTGAAGAAGAGTAGAGGAGAAGCGTGAAAAGAGTAATTTTAACATGCTGTAAAGAAAAGGTTACAGAAGAAGAGAGCACCGTAACAAGACTTAGTTTGTTGAGAAAGAGATGGTAAAGATGAGCTAAGTAGTCTTGTATGAATCTCTGATGTGCTAATGGATAAAGTGTTATCGCGAGATCGCATGAGAACATGGTAGTTCTCATCAGAGACTGCACAAAATTAATATCACATTCTTAAGAAATATCAGATGTATAAAAGAAAAGATTCAATCACCAACATTCTTGCGAAGAAGACCTTAAGTATCATATCAAGAGCTGAAACACATGCGGCGTTCGGTTCCTCTGCTTTCATCGGCGGCACTCTGAACAAATAGATTAAAAAAAGGGACCTTTCTCAGAGGAAGAAAGCGTAAATTAAAACTCGGAGGAGACTTTGTTTTACTACTCACGGATCGGTTTCTTTCATTTTCTCCGCTTCTTGAACCTTTGATTGCTCCATCTCAGTGATCAGGGTTGCAATTGGCAAACTTTTATTGTTGAACAATGGAGGGAAACGACAATGGCGCTTTTCTTTCCAACGGTAAAAGTTTCTCGAGAAAAAGAAAAAAAAGAGAGAGAGAGAGAGAGAGAGAGAGAGAAGCGTTGAATAGAAGAAGACGAAGGATTCTAGCGTCAGAGTCGGTTGGTTTGTCCACGTGATAAATCATATTACCAAATGAGCGCCAAAAAATTGATAGAAGCTGTGCTATAGATCTATCGGGTCTTGTGACGTGTGCTTGAACTTGAACCCGACCTGGGACCACTAGATCCTAGGCTTTGGCATTTGGATATTCAATTTGGTTTAGTTCTTGAGAAATTGGACTGATTAACAAAAAAATATCTGTCTGACAAAAAATAAAATAGTGTTTTTTTTTTCATCTGTAGATTTTATTTAACTTAAAACTAACATTAGTAACAGACTTTAAGATATATGATCATACTTCCTTTTTCAAGAATAACTATCTTGTACTAATCTATCTACAAAAAGAAAAAATCATTTGCGATGTTCTTTTGGTAGACATAGCTTCTTATGGCTGTGACATGTTCGTTGACACTAAATTTATCAGCGTTCAAAACTGATTGACACTAAACGCAATGTCTACTGCAGCATTCAAACACAGGTAGCTACGTCAACCAAATAAACAAAAATATAGCCACAATCGTAACCACAAAAAGCTGCGTCTGCCAAACGAACAACACTGTAGACTAAGCTCTAAAAACAAGACGCCCACTAGACAGTTCCAATTCAATGAACCCATTAGAGGGTTAAAGTTTCTCATAAACAAAGAGATCATCAAGCCACGAAGGATGACCGGTCGCAACATATGACTGCAATTGATTGGTGTTGATAACATTTTAAGCAATGAGAAACGCTCATCTATTCGTTGTCCTCTCTTCTCTTGTCATTCGCCACCATTCCAACTTGGACATATATCTAAGCATTTCCACACTCTGAAACCTGAAAGAAGGCTATGCCTTCGGTCTTGTAACCAGTCAAATGATACGCTCGTCCTGAAGGGAAAAGATCACCCTATTCATGTGCTGCTGATCCATGCTCTGAATCGCCCATAGAACCACTTTGAGCTGGAAGTCATTGATGTTGGAGAAACCGTTGAAGGCGCTCTTAGCATGAAGCAATACTTTCTTACATTTTTATGCCTTAAACTTACAAATCTAGCATAAAAATTACGATTTCAACATTTTAAAACCCAAAAATGAGATTCTTAAAATTTCTGATTTTGAAAAAATCAATACGGTTAGGCTCCACTGAGTGTTTCCGAGCATTTCACCGCCGCGTAATCACCTTTCACAGCTGCGTTTTCGAACAATGAGGAAACCAAGGAGGAGTGGATATTGTTTTGTGTTAAAGGTGTAAGATTTCGATGTGAGAAAGACGAATGTGCCGAGTGATAGTGGCATAGGATTAAGAGTGTCCAGAGATGTTGTGGAAGATTCAATGGAGGAAGGATTGAAAAGAAATTACGTTGTAGGAAGTAGGCAAATGATTCTTCTCCGTCGAGATCTTGAGAAAATGAAGAAAAAATGAGAAATAAAATATTTGTAAAAAATTGCTTTAAAGATTAGTTATTGGGTTTCGTGAACATGAAAGATAAATATGTCATCTATAATATAATGGAAGAGATTACTCTCTCATAAGGCTGCCACCTCAACATTAGGTGGGTTCCACTTTAAAAATATTGGTAAAAATTAAAATTTTACAAACTCATGGTTCAAACCCGAGTTATTGAGATTCCAACACTAATATTTATACCACTAAGCTAAATGATAATTTGTAAATTGATGGCAAAAATTAATATATATATTTATTTATGAAGGTTGGAAACCCTTGCTTTATGGTTTCTATGAGGATTGAGCCTGCAAGTGTATTACGGATTTTGTTTTTAAATGGGCTTTATCACGCCATATGAAGAAAAAGTCCACGTTTGCAACAATTATAGTTTTCTCATATTGTAAATCGCCGTCGTTTAACATGAGTTAGAGTTCACTTCATCATCGTTTCAGACAAATATGAGTTACAGAGCTGCGTCGTGTGTGTTCGTAATCTTTTTTTTCACCGGTGAACTCTTCATCTCCCCATCTTAAATCGCTTGATCATAAATATTCCTGATTTATAGCCCCTCTATAAACCATATATATATGATTCTAATTTTTGATGAACCTCCACAAAACTCATTGATTCCTCTTAAATTTAACCATTTTCTATAAAATGTCTCTCTCTACTTCTCCAGTTCCTTAAACCGGTGTCACCGGCGTCCGTCACTCAACCTTCGAGTCTCTCCATCTTGGTCGTAGTAGTTAGAGCATAGTCCGCTTGAGATTCCCTGAATTTATGGGAATCAGGGTTCTCTTCTTTAATGAAAAGGTAAGTTAATCTTCAATCTATCACACTTATTTAACATAATTTTTTTATTGATTTCCTAATTCTTTGTTGAATAGTATTATTTGCAGATTTTGTGATTCATGGGTTCATTCCCGTCGGACGTGCTAATTATTACATGCCATCTTTGAAAGCCGGTTCCATTGTGAAAGTCAATCATTTTGAGGTTGGTAGGTGCTCAAGCATGTACAAGATAACTGATAATCCATTCCTCATTTGTTTCATCCCACCAACCATTATTGATGAAGTCATCACTGGTGCTTCTCAAATCAATCTCCAGTCATGATTAGGTTGTTCGACAATCTCCAAGTGCTTGTGAACACAAACCTAGACTCCAAAGTATATTATCATATTGCAGTTAGGTTTATATTATGTTTCGATATCAAAACTGATATTTAAACTCGCAGATGTGGTTTGACAAATTCGTTCTGTCCAGGGCTCTGACCTCACCAAAGAAACAACTGGAGTCGTTATTCGTTTCCTCATTGACCTGTAAGAAACAATCAATATACAATTTCCTTCATACTATTGTCTATATGGTGTTAACATTAATGATCAAAAATATTTTATACCCAAGATATGTGGTCGTCTATTAATCTCTCCTACTTATCAAACTAATTTCACACAAACTTTTATTTTACAGCTTAAAAGAAACTACAACAACCCAAATAATCAAAACACCAAAAACTAAAATTCCAAAAAAGACAAATCATTAACGACTACTTTTCTTTTTTTTCTAATCTTACATATAAAGTTTGTTTCAAACTGAATATACCAAACCAATCACCTCAACTAAAACTCAACCACACATACTTCGAGTCATCTAAATAAATACAAACTACACAACCAGCTATTTAACAATTTACAAACTTACTTTTACAGATGCTTACGAAGAAGACGAATGTGGCAACCAAGATCAGTGAAATCAGTTAAACCAAAAAACATAGTAAGTTACGAACTCTGATAAATACAGCTAACAACGATTTTTATTTACATATTACCCATCAAATAAAAAATAAATAAACACATGCACACCAAGAGATACAAGAGACAATCCTGACATACACAAAGGCGACAACACCATCTCCACCTGCTCAGTCATCTTTTCTTATGAAAATAGCTTACATTTTCAATGTAAACAAGCCAATGCTGTTGTTTTTTTGTGAAAAATACATAAATTCGTTTAAAACTTATTAAAGCCCAAATACTCAGAATTGTCACTTATTTTATAGTTATTTCTATAAGTCTTCATGTATTTGTTTTTAAGCTCCAGTAAAAATGACAAGTTAAAAAATAAAAGACATATAACAAACATAATAATAATAATAATAATAGTTGTTACTCAATATACATAACTTACACAACTAAACTGGAGAAAATATATTCAGAACAAAAAATACTCTGAACAACCTTATACTCTGAACAACCTTAATATAATTTATGTATTCTCAACATTACAACAATCAAATTAAAAAACACAAATAATAAATCTCAGTGATACATTAAGTAAGACCACAAACTATAACAATCACAATACTAAAACACTTTAAATCGCAAACTTCACAACTACAGTAACCTAGCAAATATGGAGATGTAACAAGAACCCGACTCAGCGTTTATTTAAAAAATGTCTTGGACTATAATAAATAATTAACCTGTAATAAATAAAATGTGACCTATTTATAACATGTTATAAACAGAAACAAAACAAGAGATGTAAAATATTCTTTCATATGATTTGACTAGTCATAAATTACTTTCAGAAGTTTCAATGAAGTCTCTCGTCGCCTCGTGTACCCTTGGAAACTACATTTGTTCATCTACACAAAGGCCTTATAATATACACAACAATCAAAACGAGTGCCTTTCTGCATCGCCGCAGCTTATAGAACAAACAAAAATAGGAAGTGATTCAGCTACTACCGAAACACACTTTATAATCGCCTTCTGCTCTGTCTGATCATCATTTCTCCTCAAAATCGACATCGATGATTTGGGACTTAGGCGGCTTTTTAGAGTTACCCTTGTTGTTGCTATTGTTGTTGTTGTTACCGTCTCTTGAAAAGAAGTCGCCTTGAGGCTGCCACACGATGTTCCTACATCCCTCGCATCTGATCACTTGGTTCTTGTATCCTATGAACTGCCTCTTACAAGCTGGGCATTCTCCCTGTGCAGCACCAAACATTATATAACAGAGCTTTCAACAGCATTTGGTTCGCGTCATATCAGATACTAAATGGAAGAATGTAGACAACAAGGGCATGAGTATATACCTTGATGACGAAATTATTGGCCACTGCACCAATGAGAAGAGGACCAGCAATGGGAAGAACCCATGTGGCGACAATTATCACTCGGAACAGCCATCCAGAGAGAGCAAACCAAAGAAAGAAAATAGTCTGGAAAATGAAATCAAAGCAAATCCAAGATTAGAATTACAAATACTGTTAGGATTCAGTGAAAAGCATTGATAATCAGACAAGTCAATAAAGTATAAGTCATTCCAGTGCTTATATGCCTGATAAATCTAACAAGACAGAAAACCATTCAGGTTTTCATAGTCCAAGTCTGTTGCTTTTAATAAGATTATAGACAACACAAAGGGCAGGCTACTGATTGATACATGATCACAGTCGCGGCGAGCTTAAGCAGAAAGTATCGTATTGAAATAAGGATACTGAGTGAGTTGAGAAGTGTCAGGTCCAGCAAATTCATAATATAGAGTAAAATAAGAATGTAATAATACTTACAGCAAAACTTCCACCGAGCGGTGTATTCAAGAAATCACTGAACTGCTTCCTGTACTGTAAGGTAAACACATGAAGAGAAAAAACAAAACTCAGCACAGTCAAGAGCCATATATGAAAAACCACGTGAAGTCATTGCTCAAGTCTTGTCTATCACATCACATAGCAAAGCAACTAAACTGCACATAAAATGATTCAACACCCAAGGGAGCTGAAACATTCAAAAGAATGAGCTTTATCTTACATTATCAATTTCTCAAATGCAGAATATAGCTCTGAAGCGAGAAAGAAAGGTACCTTGGGGAAATTTCTACTAAAATCGGCGGATAAGGTCCTGACGCGTGGGCTAATCCCATACTCACGATCAATCTCCCGAGCACGGTCCCCCGCAGAGCTTGCGGCCGAGCTTAAACGGCGTGACACGGCGTACTCACGGTCGATTCGCTCGGCCGTTTTTTTAGCCTCAAAGACGAATTGCTCAAATCCGTCGTTAGCTGTCCTCCACGCGTCTCTCCAAGCCTTTCCCGACTTTATGTTATCGGCGAAACGGTCGAAGTCGCCGCGTTGGAAGGATTTCACCTGCAGCAAAGGGACGGCGCGTGAGGTGTACGTGCGAAGGTGCGGATAAGGTGTGGTGAATCTGGGTGGGGCGGAAGGGCACATGAAATTGCAAGCCTTCATGGTAGTCGACAGAACATGAGATATTCGCAGAGCGATTGGAGGTGGAAGAAGAGAACAAGTTTTTTGTGGTTACTCTTCGCCGTCGAGAAGAAGCTGAAGATGACACTCCTTTTTTATCGTTTTTCTTTTCTTGTCGGCCTCAGCTTACATTAGATATTAAAAAGCCCCAAGTACACGACATAACAACATAAAGCCCAGGCCCATTACCACTATCTAAGAAATAGGTATGAACTATATTGCGTGACGTGTTGTATACGTGTAAGAGTCTAAGAGACATGGGATAACATGTCGGTCACGTTGAATGAGCAACCGTTAAAGACTCCACGGCATTATGAGAATTTTACCGTGAGAGTGGGAGACACATTTATAAGTCACAATCACACAATAAGACACATTGCTTATTCTAGACACTTTTTCTTGACAAATTTATTAGACTAACCTCCAATTAACAAGCTTTCTAGTTACAATAAGGAGTAATTATAAAACTAATTAAGTTAACTTGTTTTTACTTTTTATATTTACTTTTTGCATCGATTTGCTAATTTTATCTTCATCCTCAACCGTGGAAAAAGAAACCATTATCGAAATCACAGTAAAACCTAAATCCCGTAACTTCTCTTCTCTTTCATTTCCATCTCTTCATATTTCAACACCGGATCTTCTCTCTCAGACACCGGATCTGGTCTCGTTTTTCATCTTTCATTGGAGTTCTGGAAACCTATCTTCATGTTCTTGGGTTAAAGAAGTAAACCCCAATTCTTCGGTTCGCGTGAATCAAGCGCAAATACTCATTTCGACATTTGATGTTTGCCACCGTTGTTTCACCGTTTATTCTCAACCTTCCCGACATCCACCGTTATCAATCTCCTGACCACCTTCATTATGTTTGCAAATCTCCTGTCCACCAATCTCATGACCATGATTCTCCAATCGAGCCATCTCTTGTGTTCCAACTGCATGTCCACAATTTTCCCATCCATGCATCACCTGGCCACGTTTCTTCTTCCTACCAATATCATATCCATCTACTGACCATGAATCTCCAATCCATGAATCTTCGGTGTTCCACAAGCTTGTCCACAATTCTCCCATCCACACATGCCATACCTTCAAGTGGCTTAACGAAGCTACGACCGAAGAGTTATGCCTTTTCGCAGATAAAATTATTATCCTGCAAGAAGACATCATCGAACTTAAGCAAGAGCTTCTAGACCTCAAGAACGACATTCGTGAGATTGTTGATGTTTTGGAGAGTATTAGATCTACTATTTAGCCTTGTATGACATCCGTCTTTCTACCTATATTACTAATCTTTTGTATGCAACTCCTATTTACCTGTGTTGTATCAAACTACTGTTGTATACTCATCTCCTTTTGTTAGTCTCTCTATTGTATGATACTTGCACATATTTCATCTGTCCATACACATAACATCCATGAAGCTAATATCCACCTCCAATGTTTCTTGTCTATTCCACACATTCGACACACAAAGAAACAGACAAAGAAACACCCAATACCATCCACAACACCAAGTAAAACCAGCAACATCAAAATCAACAACATGGACGGTTCCACCCATGGCCACATGTCAATCATAACATCCATCATTGTTCACACCATCCACACCCCATCATCCACAACATTACCATCTTACATCCACCAATCCAACTATAGTACATCCACGCCCCGTCCAACCACCAATCTTTCATCACCTCTGCCAAACATACAAACACTTATCTTAGTCGGTTAGCCATCACATCACCTTTCTCATATAAACCAACTTTTTTTGTTAAACACACCATCATTTATTGTAACTGAACAAAATACTAGTTGAAGCTTCTACCTTTTATCGTTGCCTCCTTAAATGAAGTATTCTTATGAGGAAAAGAAATCATGGCTTTTTATGTCATAAAAAAAGACACCTGACATCCATTTGTGTGTCAAGTGGGCATTGTGTCCCTCAAAGTAATACAAACACGAAATGTGTCTTATATTGTAAGTCTCTCTGGCATTATTGAGTTCAGAACACGAGCTCTTTTCACAGGTAAAAACCAGAGCATACAAACTGAAGCTCAACTGCTGACGCCTAAAAGTAACTCAGGGAAACTCAGAATATAGAGAGAACATAGAGAAGCTTCCCCTCAAGAATACATTAGATCACACCAGAAACATGCCGGAAAAATCAGGAGAGATATTATTACCTAGTGTTTGAAAATCGTGAAAAAAGAAGTTTACATAAACTATTTAGAAATATAGTAGTTGTAAAAATACTCTTCTATGTATATTATAAAAATTTTAAACAGTTCTAGTAAATCTACTTAATCCGAATTGATCAACTTCACACATTATTTGAAACCAACCAATTTTTAATTTTTCAAAACACCAAAACTAGAACTTTTCTCAAAAACACCATCAAAACTATTGTCTTTCGACATCTCTAAAAATACATAACGTTCTAAACCTTAGACTCTCTAAATATATTCATGATCACAATATTTATTTTCAATATTGTAATCAAACCAAATCTTTTTATTTGTCAGCTAACCATATCTTTCAAAATATTAAATTGTTATTCTCGGTGTCAAAATTTTAAACATGTTTTCCTTTTTTCTTTTCAGCTTGAATCACAAATCTGCTTGTTTGTGTAACTCATTTCAAACTTATAATTTACAATTTTTCTTTTATTCTAATGTGACAACTCAGACATTCTAAAACACAAACAAATAGGAAAACCAAAACATTTTCCAAGACAAGATACTCATTATTTGAAATTCCTGATTGGATTAAACATCAACACCAATATTGTTAAACGAGTAATGATTTTTTTTATATAGGAGTATAATAATTTGGGGACAAAATTAATTGCAGAATAATTAAATTTTTTTAAAAAAAATCTATAATAGAAATCAGATGTTACCTTGTTGAAAACTTTGCCAAGAACATCCAATAAAAAAACTATAATTAAAAAAGAGTATAACATACAATTACTTCCCCATATATGTAAATTTATCGAGATCTTTGAAACAATGTATTTCAATAGAATGAATTATCGTTTTGAAAGTAGAGAATCTTGATTTGTTACTGAAAATCTATATTTTTCGGATTTGAAAAAAAGCAGGAAGCACAAAAACTTTAGTGAAGGATGTCTTCTTCTCTGCCTTCTCCTCTCCAAAAGGCTAGTTGACCGAGCCTAATTCTAATTGTTTATAAATAAATCAGCCAAATTTTCACTGGAACAAACTTGTAAGACAAGAGCATCATCATTCTTCTAAGTGCATGATTCTTCCTACAATTTGATTTTAATATATATTATTAATCTCAAAAGCTTTTAAAATGTTATACACTTTTTTATCATTGAAATACTTATATTCCTATTTAATTTATGGGTATTATCATAGGACTTATCTTGCATCAACGAACAAATAAAAATACGATTAAAAGTTAAAATATGTTAAGAAATAATATAAAAGTTGATGATTATCCATTTAACTTACCGACTTTGACCAAATGACCTTGTTATTATTATATGTATTTCTCGTTAGTATAAATAGGTTATTACCCCCCTTCATCTGTAAATAAAAATTAAGTTGAAATGTTATAATATTGTACTCTCTCTTTTTATATTACACACACAAAACACAACAACAATCTAATACTATAAAAAACAATTTAACTCACTCCTCCTTCGTCCACGTCACATAATAAGTTCAGGAGGACCCGACACGTGTTTTATGGGAACACTCTGTATCATTAACCTTAACATGTTTTGGGCTTCTGTTTTGTCGGCCTTTTTCCCGAGCCCACGCTTCACGATATCGACTTCCTAATGATTAAACACCACGTTTTCCACTAGGGTTAGGGTGGGTTCGTCGTCGCATCTACGGAGGCCGTCTCAGACAATCTTTCAGCTTCTTCTTCATCCCGTTTGAACTCTTCATTAATCGATCACACACAATCTAAATTGAATGCGAGTTTTTGTTAGGTAAGGCTGTGGATGTCTACTATAAAAAAGTATGCTTATTCCCTTGGAAAATCATACTTACATCTGTTTTATACTAAGTAGAAGAAAAATTTCGTGAGCTATGAGTAACGCCTCAGTCTTCCTCTTTGATTTATAGTCTGACCGCTCCTCTTCCACCGTTGAAGTTCACTTGCTCCGTTTCTGGGAGGCGAGGAACGTGCGCTGGTGGAGATCTCATGGGAGTCGACATGCTCTTACAGGATTCACAGGTTATATAGTTTACTCCGCTTTTTTTTTTATAGCGAAATTAATGTTGACGCTGGCTTGAATCCATTTTATAGTCGTTTCTATATGTTTTTACATTTTTTTTTTGTTAGATTTTGCACAAATTTATCTTCTTAATTTTGATGATTTTGTGAACACTTTCGATGTTCATATAATTTAACCATCTGATAAATTTAACCGGTTATGTAAATTTCCATCTCCGCCACTGAGAATTTAAATTAGGAGATTATGAATTCATTTTTTTGTTGTTAGGATTCTGTATAACATAAACCCGTCATCGTTTTCACTGTGTAATCTTCTTTAATGTTTTATTTATCAAATTTCCATCTGAATTTAACATATGCTGATGCTTTAGTTGGTAATTAATTATGTCTCTATGCCTTCAAATTCAGGCGACCATGATGCCGGCGACAGTGAATGTCCACCGGCTTGCGACATACCAGCGACAGTGAATGTCCACCGACTTGCGACACACCAGCGTAATTTGAAAGCCGGTGCAGTCTACTCCTTAACCGGGTGCAACTCATTTCAAACTTATTATTTGAAAGCGTACAATATTCTTCCAATACAACTCTAAAACAATTTTAGAAAAAAAATTATTTACCTAAAAAAACAAACGTTAACAATCATGCTCCATAGACACTTACATGGCTTTTTAATACTAATTAATAACCATAATGACAGTAAACCACACAATAGTTCAATAGACATGAACAAAATAATTAATATCTTCAAGAAGCCATCACTATATAAGTTGATCCCATTTATCTAAATCATCACTCAAAACACAACCAAAAGCATCAATCATGTCTAAACATATGATCATACCAACTCATAAAGAAATGAACTCAGCGTCCCTCAGCCTTCTCATGTTCAAGTTGAACCGTGCAAGAGAATATTCAATTGATGACGTCCGCCGGTGTCTTCATGCCCATCCTGGCTCACTTTCATCAAAAAGAGCAGGTACATATACAAACAAGCACGCCTCAGAGAGCTTTGCAAAAAATCCTTTACGTACTCTCCGTCGTTACAAGGATGAGATGTATGTTTGTCTTATCTATGGAAATAAGGAGACACATTACATTGAGGGTATAAAGTAGTACTTTGCTTTACATGATCGTTGCAAAGGAATGAGGCATCTCAAGATTTCTGCAAAAAATCACTATGCCAAAGGTAATTTTAATTACCTTTATGCAATACTCAAGTTGCTTGCAGGTGACCATGTTGAAGGGATAAATCATCTATACCTTCATAATTGGAGAAACAATACATACGATGCTGCAAGCTTTGGAGGCAAGTGAAACGGTCATTACGTGATGTTCCAATCATAAAGAGGAGATCCTATGGCATAAACATGATGCTTATAATGCCACCAAGATCATGCAGGCTCAAAGAACTTGAGAAAAGATGCACTAAATGTTTGTACTACAAGGAAATGGAGAAGTTCATTCAGCTCATAAATCGTGGCTAAAGCCGACTTAGATTCAATTTTTTTCCTGTTTTCTAAATTACATTCTACATAATGTTTCAATTTTTTTAAAAAATGTTTTTTAAACTTTTGCATTGTATGCATTATTCATATATATCCTACCATTTTCTAAATCCATATTTTGTTTAACTATCTTCCAAATTCTATTTTAAAATTTAAAATATGCACCTGTTTATTTACTAATTCAATATTCATACATGTCCTCAACTGTAAGGTCTCTTGCCACCTAACTTAATATACACCTAATTACGTTTTCAGTATCAATATAAACAATCTAATATTAACATTATTAATCATATTGCTTTACGTTATATGTTTTGTTTTAGTTACTTTTATCTTAACTTTATGCCTTGACTTATATGCTTTGTTTATTGGGTTTATATTTGAGCTTTATATCGAGTAAATTGCACCTTCTTGGATCTGAATTTAATTTACTAAAATTAAAAAAATTGTTTTATGAATGAATAAGGTTGCAAGAATATATGGACCAGTGCTTTTTGAAGCCTCCAAATTTAAGAAAAAATTACACTGAAAGACACATTTTGTGTTTTCAATTATACATAAAAGCACATTGCACTTGTAAGACACATTGTCAAGTTGATTTGTCCAATATACCCTCTGATTCTCTAGAAACTATCTAAAGAGTAAAGAAAACTAAAAGATTATTTGTCAAAATCTAAACGTAACTTACTCTTTTTTCTATTCAATATTTATAGTAAAGTTTTCACTTCTTTATTTCAGGAATTCATTTATTTATCACTTTTTTTAATTGGACAATTTGTCTTCTTTTGTATTCAGAGCTGTGTTGGTTGCTGATGAAGATGGAGATGGATGACACAACGACGAGCAAGTTCGAGCTCGTGGTGTGAAGAGGATGATACGAAGGCGAGCAAGTCCGAATCAAATTCAGGTGTAAGAGAAGAGGTGGAATCAAACATGTTTGTGGAGCTGGATTTTTTTTTGAATTTTTGAATCAGAGTTTCCAGATCTAGACTTTTTGTTTCAAAACTTTATCTTTTGGTTTT
>MU106081.1:0-97526 GCA_012274485.2 Sinapis alba | reverse complement strand
TTTTTTTTTTTTTTTTTTTTTCTAAATCAGAGTTTCTAGATCTGGATTTTTTGTTTCCAAACTTTGTCTTTTGGTTTTGTGGATGAGCATTTGGTGGATGGGAGATTGATGAATGGATTGCGTGGATTGGAGACTGGTAGAAGATGAGTTTCAATGTGTATGGAGACGTCTTTTGGTTTTGTAGATAGGCATTTGGTGGATGGGAGATTGATGAATGGATTGTGTGAATTGGAGACTGGTAGAAGATGAGTTTTGATATGTAGAAGATGGAAGGACATGAGTTTCGTGGACAGGAGATCAGTGGATAGGATAGTGGTGGACATGACCACATATTGATTGACCAAGCTTCCTCTAACCATGACTATTCACATCAAAACTCCGCTGACCACGATTCACCAAACCACCACTCTCTTAGCCACAATTTCAACTTTTGATTTTCTCCACGTGTCAGCTTCCATATATATGCTTTTTAGTTACCTTTTATCATTAATTGTAGTTGAATACAAACTTAGTTACAATTCTCATTATATAAAATTAGGATTATTTTTGTCATAAAAATACAGTTGGCAACATAATTTGTGTCAACTTGACAATGTATCTTTTAAAGCAAACAAAAGACGTAATGTGTCTGTTTGTGTAAGTCTCTTCAAATTTAAAGTATTCATCTAAATACTAACTAATGGGCTTCTTAAAATTAATATACATACTATACCAAATTAATGGGTTTCTAATATTAAAATTATGGTCTTAAATCATTAGGTTCTTATTACACATTCAAATAAGTTAAATTATTAATAGTAAATTATTAACTAACATTTCCATGAAACTACCTAATAATTAGCAAATAAAACAAACAAACAATGGCAACACAACATAAACATATAAATGAAAAACATATTTAACTAATTTATCAAGAACTATTACCATAATATAATTTTATTAACACCTTATAAAACAACCATTAAGTTTGTATTAAATAATTTACACTCCATAATGCATCATTTTATAATAATATATAAAGTAAAAAAAAAACACATTTAGCTTATTCATATCACAAAAAATAATATTTCATTACTACTAAGAATTCACCATCCTTTATATGATATTCATTATACAACTATGTATAAAGATTATAAATATAAAATTAATATCACACAGATGAATTTTCGCGCGTAGCACGGATCTACCCTAGTAAGAATTATAAATACAAACTCCCTCATTTCACTATCTCAATCTCACGTCCATCTCTCTCTTTATTATAGACCCATATATATATATACACTAGGACAAGTCCGCCCTATGTGCGGGATTTGATGTATTGGTTTTTATGAAAGATATATTTTTTTTGTAAATTTTCCTTTGTGTTCAATTGTTTGTGAGTGTTATTATGCTAAGGGATTGGTGTTGTATACACCAAATTTCAGTTATATAACTAAAAATGACATGGAGTGTTTTCAGTATTATTGCTGATTTGATTGAGAATTGCAAAATTTTATAGTGTTATAATATTTATAACACTTCTCTACATTTAAACTTTGAGTATTATAAGTTAAATCAACCCAAAATCTATAAGAAAAAGAATGAATTTGAGTTTTCAAATACTATTGTATTTGTTTTTTTTTTGTGACGGTATTTAATATAGTAGAGAATAAGGTTTTAATTTACAAGAACTCTATCTCGAAGATATTATATAGTTGTTTTAGACAATGTCAGTAATTGTTATTATTAACAATTGTTGTCGTTTCTTGGTATTAATGTTATAATTTATTTAGTTTAACTTTGATATCTGCTTATTTTTCTAATGTGTTTTTATTTTAATTTGTTGTCAAATTTATTTTACGACATCGTACAATTTTATTTATTATCTTTTTTTATTTAATGAAAACATATTCTCATTTCATTTTATATACGTCTAATTAAAATTGACATTATTTTTATATTATAAGTGTGGTTAAAGATCATAATTTGTATTAGCATGAAATATTTTTATTATTGTAATTGATATACAGTTTCTTAAATTTATGCTCAAAATTTAATATATATATATATATATATATATATATATATATATATATATATATATATAGGAAATAGAATCGATCTTTTATTATCTCGGTTAGGTTTAACACTAAAAATTTTAATTTTTTTTTCTTTTATACATACTCTTTGAATTTATTAATATTTCATTTCACTTTTTCCTTTTGGAATCACTAACTTACATAATCCAAAAAGTAAATATATAATTCACTGTTGTAGCTAATTATTTTAAGTTTGGTAAATACAATGAAAAGATAATATTAACTATTATTCAGACAAATATATTACTGAATTATATATACTATTATATTTAGAGACTAAATAAATTTATTATCCTAATAAACGATCAGATTTTAAAAATAAAATTTACTCATTAATTTTTGAGTTTTCTTTTTTTTAGGATTGACTACCTTATATGTAACTATTTTACTATATATTTGGAGAATATTATTATATTTTTATTAAATATTTTTTATTTCTTAGAAATTATCCTTTATTTAAAATAAAATTCTAGTATATATATAACATGTTAAAACAAATTTTTAATATAACTTTAGATTAATCAATTTTACCCACCAAAATATGTTTCTTAGGTAAAAATTAAACATAAATTTTTTTTTGCTAATTCTATTTAGGTTGTATATATTTTCAATTCTTTTGTACTGATTTGCAAATACTAATGGTATTATAAAGCAAACAAAAAATAAAAAAATGATTAAAAATGTCAGCATTTAAACTAAGAAAAACACATTTCTAGTTATATGATGTGGCGTAGGTTCAAAAGGGTTACAAACCATCACACAAGATCACTACTCTGTTATGTGGAACCAAATTATTCCATTCTAACATCCATGATCACAACTCGGATCTTTCTAAGATTGGAAGCGGAAAACTCATTTGATTTGTGCCAGTAACGTACGTTGTAGGGAATGTATGTTGGTCTTCCATTGATAAGACCACTGATGTATCCAATGTAACCAGCAATTTCACCATGAACAACGATCTGAGCAAAGAAGTGTACAGTAAATTATTTGATGCTTTGTTTGAACAGCCTGAATCATGTATGTAGAATCTAAAATCCAAATACTTGAAAAGTGAGGAGAAATGGTTATGGTTTTTGTTACCTATGTATGTGAGATTCATCACCATGTTAATCTTCTTAAAATGATCCTGTCACCAGAGAAAAGAAACATTATGATGAGTTCTAAAGTTTTCTGGAATGGCATAAGAAAAAATTTGAATCTAATTTTTACCTTTATGCTTTGTGGTAGCTAGAAACCGACATCTTTAAGAAGCTTCTATGAGAGACAACAATGTTATATTATATGCGTTTACACATCAATTCTTGCCATGCTTCTTGATCCGTTTCTCAAAGAACTCCAAGAGTCCCCCTTTTCCCTTAGAGATAAAAGGCTGACTAAGGAGTAAGGCATGAATTGACATCTCTGCTAGCTTATGTAGTATACATAGCTATGAGTCCGTGTAAACCATCAAAAAGTGTATAACTATAATGTTCAAAGCAAAAACACATGAAGAGTAAACTTTCCACTGTAACACATGAAAATACCATTCTCATTACTCTCTGCTTCAACATGGGGTGTGTTGATCGCTCGCTGAGCCTCCTTAATAAACCTATAGTATATAACTATCAGGACCGTTGATGCATGATTCTCATTCTAGACAGACGTTTCCGAAGGTGAGATTGTCATCTTTGACATGTTGTTATTGTAGTACTTAAGAAATATTTTCATTCAACTATATTATTCATTTCCCTGCAATAACCAAAGAAACCAATCTTAAATCTGTAATCACTGACCAAACAACAAACTTAGCAGTTAAATGATAAAGGATAACTTTGAAGTTATTACCATCTATGAATCCATAACATGGGATCAAGTTATCTTGATAGAAAACCGATGAAGCCTTTCCAATGATAAAATAGCTTGTTGATGAGGGTTTGTAGTTGTTCCAAATCAAATCATCACTCAGCTTCCAGATCAGAGTGACATTCCCTTAAAACCTAGACTAAAACATTTGCTATACATATCATAACTTGTCTAATCTGTCCACTCGTTGCTCTTGGTGACATCAATACCAACAATCAGATATTCAGATTCCATGACTCTAGACCAGTATGTAAAAGAGCAGAAGCAACCTGTCAAGAGAAAGAAAATAAAAAAACACCAATATACATAAATTAACACAAACCAAGACAATGTAAGTTTATGTGATTCAAACATCACTGATGGAGCGGTTGTTATCACTAACCCGTGAATACTTGCTCTCAAGATTCTTCTGAGTTTGCCATCAAGGATTATAAGAGGGTGCAGTACCTAACACAAATATCCTAATTTTTTTTTTGTGTCTTAGATTTGGAAAAACGACAAATAATTTATAAGAGAAGTGTACCTTACCTGAACCTTACAAAAATAATGATTTCCACTCCCACTATCATCTTCCGTAAACAAAAGCTCTGAATAATAATTTAGATAATCAATAGATAAACAGATTGAAACAAAATCAACAAACAAATTTGAAACCGAAATCAATAAATAGAGAGCAGTTCACCGGAATTATTTGAATACATTATTATCAATATTGAAGAAATTACTTACATTTACATCCACCCATATCAACCCACATGAGTTCCCCATCACGCTTGACATTGACATTTCTGGCCTTCCGAAAAGCAACAATCGGACCTCAACAGTGGAGGAGTACCTACCGAACTTCAAATCGGAGAAAAACACTTTAGAGTTAGCCATCTCAATAAGTATACTAAGAAAGAATTAGAAGATAATTTCAAGATGAGGAGTTTTGACTATTTTATACTCTTATATAGACCGACTCGGCAGAGAAAGATCGCATTCAAGGCTAGATCATGTTGTTCGCATTAGCAAGAGATTGAACACGAAGAAAAAATAACTGGAAGCATTTCAATGATACAAATGAAGATCAGAAGTCACAGAAGTACAAAGAGGGGAGCCGCAAAAGAAAGAAGAGAGACGAACCATAAAATCCATTATGCCGTAAAACACAATTAGGATACAATCTATTGGGCTATTGGGCTGATTCCACATTAAAACATAATAACAAACAGTTTCCCGAACCCTAAAAGGTAGAGACACAAAGATAAATGAAAAAGCTCAAAACACATGAAATTAATAAAATGTTGCGGATTGTTTGAGAGGACACATGTCGACCGTACGGACTCCAAATTTCTGACCTGTCTGCTAAGGTGGCGTGCCCAGAAGAGAGGAGAACATTCTTTTATAATAATAAATTATATTTATAAATACAATCATAATATTTTATTATACAACACGTTATTAGCATGAGGCTCTTATATCATACAAGGTTATACCAGTGATGTGAGGTTTAATTTATGTTTTTCAATAATTTTAATATTATTATTACTTATCGGAGTGATAGGCTATGCCTTCTTCATTTATTTTTCGGGATGGTAGGCATTGCCTTTCCTGACTGATCGTTATAGTAGGCTATGACTTTACGATCAGATAAACATGTGGTAGGCTATGCTTTTGTGAATAATAAACATAAAGGGTTAAAATGGTAGACTATATCTCCTCGGACCTTTAATAAAAATAAAAAGTTATTATGGTAGACTATGTTCTCTTCGAACGTTGAAAAAAGTCAAAATAGTAGAATGTGTCTCCGCGGACTTTAAAAATATGATCAATATATTAGACTATGTCTCCTTGGATCATGTGATAGGCTAAGCCTCCAATTTTAATTATGCTCATTAAATATCTGTAATTTCATTTATACATTTAATTCTTGCTTTTACTTTATGAATTTAATTTTGGATTTAAATTATGTATTTAAATTATCGTTTTATTATATTTTTATATTATTATTCTATGAATATAGTTATCATGTCGAATTTGAGAAAGCTCGAAATAAATGCCTTTGATATTACATGAAATAGTTATACGACATAGACACTGGGTGCAAAGATGCACCTGAGAGGAAATTAACTTTTGGAAACCATCTGTAGTTCACAAACGGTATTGGATGAGAAAAAGGTAAGAACCATGATATTTTTACGATATCACATACATGATAGTTTTAAAAATGAATATATTACGAAAGAGAATCCTGCAGATATGTGGCAATCATTAAAAGAGAGGTTCAAGCACTAGAAATATGTGATCTTACCAAAAGTTAAACACGAGCGGATCCATCTTCGGTTTCAGGACTACAAAAAATATAAGTGGATATAATTATGTGAGGTTCAGAATTACATCAAGGATGATGTTATGTGGAGAGAAAATAAATGATTATGATATGATTGAAAAAACTCACTCCATGTTCCATCCCGGATAAGTAATCCTACAGCAACAATACCAGGCGAATGGGTATATCCGTTACTTAGAGTTGATGCAAGTCCTCCTTGTAGCGGAGCAAAATAATCAACTCGTGACGTTAAACTATCATGATTGTCCCACTGGATCTACTTCATTCCCTTAAGTGAATGTTGCATCATCCAGTTATGATAATTGGAAAGGACGAGGAAGTGGACATGGTCGAAACTGCTATCATGGTCGTGAAAGAGGACGAGGAAGAAAATTTTGTCCCTATGACGAAATAAATAAGAAAGACTTCCACAAAATAAAAGAAGTCGGGATGATAAAAGGTAAACATAAAAGGTTTACTACATATGTGGCATGAAAGATCGTTGGGTACGTGCTTATCGTACGCCAAAACATTTAGCCGATCTGTATTGAGAATCTCAAAAAGCAAAAGAAAAGGGAGGTGAACAAACTTCATCTCTGATGAACCCGGATCATTCTTTCATGGGGTAAATGATGATACTCATTTTGACGTATCAGATTTTCTGGTTGATCCAGAAAATATCAATGTGTAATAAGAATCAATGTGATATAATGGTTATCTTTCTGAAGAAGATAATATTTACTGTATTATATTAGCTTTATCTTTTGTTGTAAAATATATGTTATGTTTCATGTTTAATATTAATGCATGTTTTATAAATATTTTAATTCAGAAATAATATCAGACTTTGAGTCTTTGGATGAAGATATGTGTTTGATAGATAGAGTGTTAATGCACACGATAATTAAAGATAAAAAGTATTTCTCTAGTCTCAAAATAAAAAATTACGCTAGAACCGTAAGTACAATATCATGTAATGGAAAGATTATTATGAGTTCTGGAAGAGTCAATTTTCAGTGCCAAGGGTACCAAAATTTGAAATAAGTGATGCATTATACTTCCATAAGTCTCATAAAAAATTATTAAGTTTTAAGGATATTCGGAGAAATAAATATCATGTTAAGACTATGAGTAAAGATGGCATTGAATATCTTTGCATTAAGTTCGAGAGAAAACATATATTGGAAGAATTAAGAATGTTATCATCTGGACTATATTATACAAAATTAAATATGACTGAGTTCTATGCCACAGTAAACTTGAAAATTATTAATATGTTTAAAGTCTGGCATGAGAGGCCATGTTATCCCGGTTAAGTCATGATGACTAAATAATATAAAACTTGAATGTCCATCCATTAAAAAACGAGAAAATTCTACAAACGGACGAGTTTACATGTAATGCATGTTCTCAAGGAATATTTATTACTCAGTCATCTTTAGCAAAAATTGACAATGAATCACCAGTAGTTTTAGAAAAAAAATCATGGTGATATATGTGGACCGATTCGTCCACCGTACGGTCCGTTTATGTATTTCATGGTATTGATTAACGCATCTAGTAGATGGTCAAATATGTATCTTTTGACAATACAAAATATAGCTTTCAAAAAGTTCATTGCCAAATAATAAAGCTGAGAATATGCCATTAAGAAAGTAATGTTTGATAATGCTAGTGAATTTACATCGCAAGCCTTTGATGATTATTGTATGTCAATAGAAATTGATGTAGAGCATCCAATTCTCCATGTTCATATACAAAATGGCATGACTGAGTCATTGATAAAACAATTGCAGTTAATTGCAACACTGTTGATATTGGAAACAAAGCTCCCAATTTATGTATAGGGTCATGTTATATTGCATGCGACTGCACTGATTCGATTAAGACAAAGTGCATATCATAAATACTCCCCATTACAATTGGTAATTGGACAAGAGTCACATATATTCCATCTGCGTGTTTTTGAGTGTGCAGTCTATGTTTCGATAGCTCTGCCACAAAGAATAAAATAGGTCGACAAAGAAGATTGGAAATATATGTAGGTTATACATCACCAAGTATAATAAGATATTTTGAACCTGTAACTGGTGATATGTTTACGACACAATTTGCCGATTATCATTTTAATGATGATGAATTTCCAGCGTTAGGGAGAGGAATTAGAGAAATTTCTAAAGAGATTACATGGTGTAGACCGTCGTTGTTACACTTTGATTCCTCTACAAATCAAAGAGAACTGGAAAATTGTGTATTTACATAATTTGGCCAACCAGTTACTAGATGCGTTCACGGATACGAGAAGAGTGACAAAAATATATATACCCGCTGAAAATGTTCCATCGAGAATTATTGTTCCTGAAGAACAAACTGATGGTAACAAAATAAATGACTAGGGTTCAGTTAAAGAGGGGGAGGTCATCGAATTATAATGATAAAAATCTCCAAAAAAAGAAATTGGTTGAACAAATTGAAAATGTTATAGAAGAACCTGATATTAAAAAATATTTGAAAAGACAGAAATGAAAAGGTTCAAGAATAACCAAATAAAGAAAATGATCTAGGTGACGAGAAGGAAACATAAAGTATGAGATTTTCATCAAGACAAAAAGTTATGGATCAGAAATAAGATAAAAGATGTTGATAGAATTGATGATCCCGATCTAAGATCTATTTTAGAATGTCAACAAGACATGATTGGGAAAAATGGAAGAAGACCATTCAAACTAAATTACTATCCCTAAATAAAAGGAATATCTTTGGACCTATAGTCATAACGCCTGAAAATATAAATCCAGTTGGATACAAGTGGGTATTCGTGAGAAAAATAAAGGAAAAGAATAAAGTAACACGATATAAAGCCTGATTAGTTGCCCAAAGTTTCTCTCAATAACCGAGAATTGATTTTGAGGAAACATATTCTCCGGTAATGGATGCAATTATGTTTAGATTTTTGATGAGCCTAGCGGCATCTAAAAATCTTGAAATACATCTCATAGACGTTATGACATCGTATTTGTATAGATTGTTGGATAATGGTATATACATGAAACTCTCTGAAAGATTGAAAATGTCAGAGACATTAAAAGCAAAATCCAGTGAGATTTGTTCGGTCAAGTTATAGCGATCAATATACAGATTAAAGCAATTCATACGTATGTGATACAATCTCTTAAGTGAATATTTATTGAAAAAAAGATATGTAAATAATGTGATATGTCCATCCATTTTTGTTAAAAAATCGTCATCTGGTTTTGTGATCATTGTTGTATATGTAGATGATCTGAACATAATTAGAACTCAAAAGAAGGTTGATGATGCTCGAACTCATATGAAAGAAGAGTTCGAAATGAAAGATCTCGGCAAGAAAAGGTTTTATCTTGGGTTCCAGATTGAGCATCTTCAAGAAGAAATATATATGCATCAATCAAATTACACAAAAAGGTTATTGAAACGCTTTTATATGGACAAAGTGACTCATTTGAGTACCCTAATGGTTAATAGATCTCTCGATGTTGAGAAAGATCCTTTTAAGCTTTGTGAATATAAAGATGAAATATTAGGTCCTGGAGTACGTTATATGAATGATATCGGTGAGCTTTTGTATCTTGCAAATTGTACTACGCCTGATATTGCTTTTTCTACTAACTTATTAGCAAGATATAGTTATGGTCCTACTTGCAGGCGTTGGAACGAAATAAAATACATATTCTGTTATTTACAAAGTAAAGTTGACTTGAGGTTAATGTAATTTAGAAAATCCAACTTTGGTATAGTTGGTTTTGCCGATGCAAGTTACTTATCAGATCTTCATAAAACTCGATCACAAACCGATTATGTTTTTACGATTGTTGAAAACGCGATATTTTAGCAATTTCAAAAACAAATATTGATTGCGATTTTTTCAAATCAAACTATTGGACCTCAAAAGATACTATAAAAATTAATGATTATCTATTTAACTTATCAATTTTGACCAACCGACCTTATTATTATTATATATATTTTTGGTTAATATAAATAAGTTATTACTTCTTTCATTTATAAGTAGAAATGAAGTTGAACTGTTATGATAATTTACTCTGTCTCGTTATATTAAACATACAAACACAACAACAATAAGAATTATAAACACAACTCCCTCTCTCTTTATTATACACCAATATATATATATACAACAAAATGATCATTCTCATGGCAACATAGATCTGTGCCTCTTAATTTGATTTTAATAAAATTAGGTTTACGAACACAACCATTTCCTTTTCAGGACTGAAGATTAACTGAACAAGTGGATGATGAGAAAGCAAGCGGCACGTTGCGACATAAAACCATGCAATCTTCAGTTCTCGACGCGTGTCACTTGTCTTTCTTTGTGTGTTTTCTCCAGTTTGTCTCTCTCTAAAGAAGTTTTGTGTCTCTATTACTGTCTCTTCCCCGTTACTCTCTCCTACTTGCTGCTGAATCTGCCATAAGTTTTTTTCTCGCTTTCGAAGTTCCTGCAGCCTAAACAGGTAAGATAAGATGAACCTAACTATTTATCAGGATTTTTTCATTTGCTTAAATATATCAGAAATTGTGTTTGCATGAAGTTTCTTCTGTGTCCCCCCAAATAAATCACTTGGGTTAAGGCAATTTGTTTAACGGCTTCTGTCACATCTCTTTTCTGTAAAGAAATGACTCTCTCTTGAGCTCAGAATATACTCTTTTCGACTCTGTGTTATTGGCAGAATTAAAGATACCACCATGAGTCAAACAATGGAGGAAAATGAGTGTTTCGAGAGCGAAGGCACGAGAAGTTGGATATGGAGTAAGGCAGTAAGTGTTGGGAAGAAGGTTCTAACAGCTGGTGTTGTACTGTCTTCAGCTCCACTCCTGTTTCCTCCACTTGTTATCGCCTCTACCATCGCCTTCATCTCCTCTGTTCCTTTTTGTCTCTTCTTGGCAAACTATGCTTGTACTCAAAAGGTCATGAGAACTCTTCTTCCTCCTAATGAAGAAACAAGTGGTATAGAGAAAGATGAATATTCGTTTGAGGACGTCAAGCTTGGTCGTCATGGTGCACGCATCGCCGAACCGGTTCTCATACAGAGTGAGGAAGATGAGGAGATGGCAAAAGAATCAACGAGGATGATAGAGAAAATCAGGGACGAGGGTAGATCTGAGAAAGCATTACAAGATGGTGAAAATTCAAGAAATGCCAAATCAGAGAAGGTTCAAGAACAGACTGGAAAGCAAGGACCTAAGACTGGGCATGAAGGTTGTTTATAATGATCATACAAACATATTATTTTGCGTGAAATAGTTCTCATCGAGACTCAGTACATTTTTTGCAGGGGAGCCTGAGAGCACTAAAACTGAAGCTTCAATGGGAAAGAATGAGGAAACATCTTCGAAAGAGGTTAAGACTTAAATCTTCTATATATCATCATGGGAGTTAATAACTGAATAATAACATAACTGAATATCCTCTGCTTTTAGCTAAGTACTGGAATAAATCCATTCTCAATTCTAATATGCATGCATTCTACAAGGTGATTTACTGAGTGTTAGTTGCTTGCCAAGCATTGTTATTACTGGAGTTGTCTTACGGCTGAATATTCTGCAGATACTAATATGATTATGCTGTTGAGTAATTCACTGGCCCAATGACAATAAACTCTCACTGTCACATATATATAGTGATGGTCTTGTTGTTTTCTATGGGTAAACTGGTGGATCTTTTTGGGTGAATCTTCATTAGCAACGGTTCATGGCAAGTCAAGATTAGAAAAGGGGTTGTCAACATCAACATGGTTTTGTTAATTTTTGTTCAAAGTTGAATTCTTTCCGTGGTCTTGTAATGCTTGATCTGAACTGAATTTATAGGTTGGGTCGGTCCAGTAGTGTTGAGTCCTTTAAGCCCCAGTGCTTTATGTATAAAGGTTTCGGATCAAGAATCAAGGTTAAGTCGTAATTGTGGAATTCAACACTCCTTAAGATGTAAATGTTATACCAGTGTCAGAAGTTCTAGATAACTGACTAAAAAATTGTTTTAAAATCATTCTCTGATCTCTTGACCAGCCGATAAACCAAGCTGTAAGTGCGCCAAGTGGAACAGGGGAAGAGAAACGAAAAAACACAACTAAGAAAAAGAAAAAAACCGGGCGTGCAGGTAACCGGTTTTGACACATCCATCTGAGCTCGCATGTTTTGGGTTCTTTTGTTTGGAGGATAGATTGTGCATACTGGAAATGTCTTGAATATGTTCTTGGGCTGATGTTTTTTCAAGTGTGAGGGTATCTTTGCATATAGTTAGGCATGTAATAACATTTTTGGACTCAACTCTCTGCTTATATCTCCAAGTTGAATGAGTAGCTTCAAAAAGCATGCCTGTGATGGTAGATTAGTAGTTCTGTATTGTGCTTGATTTTACAGATGATGTAAAAATACTGAATCTATCCGAAATATGTAGAGTCAAAATTAAAGAGGAATGTTGTGATTTTCAGGTGTACAGTGAGGAGAAAATATGGGAGAAGATGGAAGTGTTGAGGAAGGTAGTAGGATATAGTGTTGCAAGGAGTGCTACGTATGCAGAAGAGTTAAAGGCTCTTTATGTTTTCACAGGCGTGGTCGAGCCTCCGCAGTCAAGTTTGATAAACCAGGACAGTCATGATATTGCAAATGTTTGTGTTAGACTTCGCTTCCTTATGTCTGTTATTGGAATAAACTAGTTTGATGGTGTGCTTCCTTGTGTACTAGGCTCAGAAAAAAATTATCAAACATGTAATGTGTAGTAAATTCCAACTTTCTGTATGTTTTCTTGTGACCTTTCGTCCTTGTGTTTATTAATTTGGATCTCCTTCTATCCCCTTCTTTAAGCTATTTTCTATAGCATTTCACCTTTCAACTATGTTTTTTGTTGAGTCAGTGGCATTTTTATATATCAACTATTATCGAGTGTATGGACTTGTTACTCATAAGAAAATCTGACCCAAATACATGAGCTTTTCCTAGGCCTGGGTATTTTTACCCCAACCCAAATTACCTATTTAAATCCGAACTAAAAAAAACAAAACCAGATCCAAATTGTTATACAAAAATATCCGAACGGACTTATGAACTTAATATTTTGGAGTTTGGTTATAATACGAACAGAACCGAAATTCAAACTAAGATCCAAGGACATCCGAAATTAGTTAAATATGTTAATATTTATATATATATTAAGGTAATTGAGATATTTTATAGTATTCTAAATATTTTATAATTTATTTTATTTGTTATTTTCAATACTTTTCAGTTAGTTTAGATAAATTAACTAATTTTTAATTAGTTATTGTGAATAATTTATATATTTTGAATTTCTTAGTGTCATTTTTCTATGATTTAAAAAATATTATTTTTTTGACGATTTCAAACATTGGTTACAATCCGATCCAATCCGAACCGAATTCGGAAAAAACTGAACCGAACCAAATCCTATTCAATAATAGATAAAAACCGAATGGGACTTATGAGAATAATACCGAAAATCCAAATTAACCGAACCGAATCCGATGGGCCCCCGAGGCCTAGGTTCTCCTTCATACAAACCTATCACTAATCCAGCACAATTCCCAAAATGTCCATCTCTGTCCAGCTTTCTTTAGTGATGTGTCTCTAGAGCAGATTCAGATCTTCAATGAATTTGAATCTATAATTGGTCTAAGTTTAATATTAGCTTTTCATCAGTCAAGAGAAAGCGTCTACGGTTGCAGGCTACGCTCTTGCAAAAAAATGGTGAAATCATGCATAGAGTATTGTCATATATTCAACTTTGATATTATACTGTGTTACAAATATACCGTGTAAAATATTCAACTTGATATAAGTAATTACTTGTGTCCAAAAAAAAAAAAAAAAAAAAAAATGATATAAGTAATTACTTATTGATATGGTTGACCCGTCTCCACCAGAGAACGTATCAATCAAATACTCAAAAAAAAAGAGAGAGATTTGTCAGAAATGATCCTTCCTGCTACTTGCAAGATCGCTAACGAGCTCATTTTCATCTTCACACTGTTCTAGCAGAGGTTTGTAGGCCGGATTGTGATCCACCACTACTCGTAAAACCTTTGCAGCTTCATGACTCTGCCCTTCCTTGTACAAAGCGCTGCGAAAGCAAACCAAAACCTTTTGTTTGTCACATAATTAGCTCTTCAATTGCTTCTTTAGCTATTATCTTAAAGTCTGTTTCCTAAACTAATGTATTGTACCTTGAAAGAAGCAGCAATGCTTCAAAGTAATGCTCTTTGCTTTTAGCATCACCTGGTTCTTTCAGTTTCGCCACTCTTTCCAAATGTATGATTCCGCTTTTCATATTTCCCTGCCATGAAAGGTTAAAGACACCAAATGTCACGAGTCAACGGAACATAACAGGCAAAGGAGTCATAACTGACTAAAGATTTCTCAATCAAGACCTGTTGTACGTAGGCAGCACCAGCCCATTGAGATGCAAGCATTAAAAGTTCAACATCCTCAGCATCAGATTCAGCCTCATCAAGGAGCTGAGAAAGGAACAGAAAGAATTTTGCTGCTGAGTACCAAGCAGAAGCCAACTAGATACATCTGCGTCTCAAGGAGAGATATATAATTCGATAGATATCAAAACTCAGCATCCATTTCTAACCTTGGAGATAGCAAGCTCTAAATATTCAGTAGCTTCCGACAACTGCGTCTTCTGCAACAAAGTCTGCCCCATGAGAACCAAACCTCTTACATATCCAGGATCCTTTTCCAGAGCTAATCTGAAAACAATAATACCCACGCAGTGAACATGGCTAAGTACAAGTAGGTAAAGAGTATTAAAGGACCATGAAAAAGGTCTTTGGAAATACACACCGAAGCAACTGAATGGATGTTTCTTTATCACCTTTTGACAAGACCTGAACTGAAAGCTGACACCAAAACCCTCCATTTTAAGAAAAAAACGGAATATAAAAGTAAACATGATCAATATCCACTGCTTACAGAAAGAAGTTCTTCTGGTGCTAACGTCTGTAGAGAAATGGTCTGCTCTTTCAAGTCTGAGTCGACATACTTGATCACAGATTCAGTGATCTCCATGGAGTGCTCAACACCTGAAGAGGAGGTCCCCTGGCCCAGTAAACCAAGTTTTGCTAATACCGTAGGATGCTTGAGAGATAATTGCTGCAGAGTTCGGTCAGGAATTTACACATTTTAACATGTAGCCAAACTCAATTCTGTACAAGTCAAGGGTACAGTACCTAATACAGTTGTTTCAGATCAAAAACTAAAATCACTGGCGAATCCGCTAACACAACTGTCTTTTTAACGTTTGAATCCATTATATTTAACAAGTGCAGCAACTAAACACATCTCATCAACAAAGTTGCATCAATACTGCCACGGCAAACTACTTATCAGTCCATCGTAACTTTTAAGTTTGTTTTCTAATCTTTAGTTGTAGAAGACAACATCCAATATAAGAAGAAGAAGAAACAAAAAAGAATCAAGTTGTCGTTGGTTTTATTTTAGTCGTAAGCAGAAATGCATTTTTCCACTGAAATTTCCGAAAAGAGACGAAAACGCATACCTGAAATATACTTACTGAACTATTGGTTACCCAATAGACAAGACTTCCCTGAAAAAAATAACAGAAAAAATGCTAAGATTGTGGAACATAAACAGCAGTAGCAATTTCTTTTTTCATAGAAAAATAACTGAGAAAATGTAATGCGAGAAGCAAAATTTAAGACAATTCAAAGTCTGCGGGAAGAGAAGATAAATGGAAGAAAAGGCGTAGATAGAATAAACTGACAAGAGGACGTGTGACAGAATAATTACATGAAGACAGACTTAACCAAGAAAAGAAGTAAGAATATATCAAACACAAAAGAAAAAAGAAAGATTAGTTCGCCAATAGATTGCCAAAAGTAGAAAACATGAAGCTATGGGAAATAATAAGCCGGAGAAAGAAATCTAAAGTAAACGATAGATTATAAATAGATGTGGAATTACTTACCTGTGGAATAGCATAGCCGACAAAGAACAAAGGAACACTTAGGATCTCCAAATACAATTTGTAATACTGCAAAGACAGAAACAAGTACAACCTTTAGCATCTGTAAGCATGAGATCTTAGTTTCTTTTCAAAACAACAGCGTGAACATAACATAACTAACAATACAAACATAATTTCATGGTAGAGAAGAGTTAGTGATCCAAGCACACAATACAAAATTATGTAAGGCGCAAGTAATTAAGGCAGCAAATAAGACTTGTTCAACTCACTCTCATGAGCAACCCGGTCAAGCCAGTAGTTTGACGAACTGTGGATGAATCAAAAGATATCTGGAAAAGGGATTAAAAGTTAGACGCGTAACACTACTGCCACCTGCAACAATGTAGAACAAATAAATTCTAAAGAGCAGCAAACATAATATTGATCCTATTGATATGTATTTCAAGTTATACGATTGGCAAAAACCTGTATGTTAATGTAATGGAAGACAGCAATTAAAATGGGAAAGACTGGTCCAAAAGAGCCAGCAGGAAGATCACTCAAATTCTGGAACCATAAGGCACCACCCTGCAAGGACAGGTACACAATTGTTTAATATAATTCTAGTGCTATCATCTAGCTTCCAAATGCTGTTCTAGTTACAACAACTAAACAAAAAAAACATACAAATAGAAAACAAGTCATAAATAAAAAAGAGTACACTTTTCAGATATCTAGAATAGTCTACTTCAGCATAAAGTATGAGAGAAGAATATAAGTAATCTAGGCAATCCGGAAACCGTCGATCTAGACATATGCCAATTCCACCAACTATATCCCCTCGAGCAAAGGAGCAGAGAAACGTTTGATTTAATGCCACGTAAGATTTATCTTTTCATGAGAATCAAGAAATTTACACTTTGTAGAATATAAGAAAATGTACACTAGGAGCCCACCCACTGACTACTCTTCAAAGCTAGCCTGTGGTTGAAAACCAATGTGCTTTGCCTTAAAGCAAGTGCGCCATAGTTGCGCTGTTCATGCTTAACCATTAATATATCTGCCAGCCGATATTAGCTATTTTCCCATTATGTTAAAACAAAACTTACAGTTTTCGAGTTGACGCATCTGAATTAGTATTAGTAAAAACGAGGAGCAATGGCATACACATGCGAGTGATTCTATCAGAAACATAACCACCAAAAAATGCTACTGTAACTTTGTGACTATAGAAGTTATGTAATCTCCACTTACAGAATCAAACCCAGGATGACCATCTAGTGACATCTTCCGGATGCTAGCCATCAACAAGAAAAAGCACGGGAGCTGCAAATGGTGAAAGCCAAAGGGTAAGTGAGCAAGTGTTGCTACTGCTAGATTATATATCACATTAGAAGTTGTTTCTATACCTGGACGGATAAGTATGGGAAAAACCACAAAAAAGAGGGGCAACCAATTGCTCGACTTTCTTTAAGAAAAATAGAAAACTGGTCAATAGATCCTCTTAAGGTTGGACTCTCCGGGATCGGCATAGGCACTGCAAGGAAAGTGAACAGTTGGATTGGCTTTTAACAAGAATATGCAGAATCCATTCACACCACAATCAATAGAAGTAGCTCTGGAAATGATTGGTGCCCGCCCATGTAAACGAGTTTCATGTTTAGCATTGCAAAATTGTATGACATGAACGAAGGCAGGAAACATAATTGGGAATAGTTGAGGCTCATTAGCCACTAAAGTAAGTACAGAGACAATGCTATGTAGCATTATTTGTCTAAGAAGAGCAAATTTTGATGGAAAACTATATAAAAAAAAGAAGCAAATAACAACACTTGAGCAGGAGGAACCCTTCAGACAAATGTCACTGAAGCTATATCTAGAAGAAAGGTTTTGAATTTGCTATCAGTTACATGTTCCTTAATCACTAACGATTTTACACAAACTAACTGTAAACTAAATACAACTAATAAAGATGTAATAAAAAAGAGGTGAAAGAAGAAGCAAAGAAGAGAAGGAAGCACTAACACTGAGGTAACAACTCTGAGATCCTCTTCAATTTCTTGAGTTGTAGAACGAGTAAAGGCAACAATGCTAATCTGACAGCAACAGTCGAAGATGCGATAATCATCCACCAAGGCAACCCTGTAAACTGATGGAACCCGTCGAGAAGATCAACGACGGCGAGAACTGGCAAAGAAGAATCATCGGTGATGATATCTTGAGAAGCGATTGGAAATTCTGGTCCAAGCTCGGGAGCGCCGGGTACAGAGGAGAACAACCGACAGTGGAGAGAGGAGAAATACGGTGAGGGAGATGGAAGAGAAGGCGGCGGAGAGAAGAGAGGATCGGCGTTGAAGGAAGGAGAGTGGGAGAAGAAGAGGAGAGGGAGAGTAGAGAAACGGTGACGCGTTGAATAGAGAGAGGAGGCGCGTAAACAACTCCACACGGCCATCTACCAGTCTTTCACTAAAACCCTGAAGAATCGTTTAGAGAAGGTTTTAGAGAATTGAGATCGACGGAGACAAGAAGCAATTGAGGCTTGAGTCTGACTTATTGCGTCGCACTTCGGTCTGGTAATTTGGAAATCTGACCACTCATTGCTTCGCACTTCGGTCTGGTAGTTTGGAAAAGGCAAAAAATAATCCGTGCATTTTTTTCATTCTTTTTTCAATGTAAAATCTATACTATTATTTGAAAATGATTTTCGGTATTCGAGTCTTCATGTTAAAAGTTATAACAGTTAATATTATTTATACACTTAAAAAAAAAAATATATAAATTAGCCAAAAAGATAAAAAAAATTTAAAGTTTATTTGATACTAGGGTAAACCCATCCTACGGACAAACAAATAAATAAACTAACAATAATAATTATATTTTAAAATGTTTAATTTATTTTAACTAAAATAGCATTTACTTTCATAACTTTTTGAAGACAATTTTAACTATTTGTTTTAGAAAATATATGATGTCTATTTATTATAACATTATAGAATATAATTATTTAGTTTCTCTTAATATTTTTTCAATTTAATAAAAATAAGTAAAATGATTTTTTAAAACACTACAGTCAATTGAATTTAATGGCGTTATAAATAATAAGTAAAATCCAGTTATTTCTGTTTCATTTATATATTTGTTTCATGAAATAAATTGTTTTCTTTTTTGTATACAAAATAAATAATTTACACGATATAAAAGACATAACTTATTCATTATAACTAAAAATATTTAAAAATAGATAATCTGAAACTGTCGTTTTTTTTTGAAAAAAAATCTGAAACTGTTGTTAGTATTCATATATATATATACATATTTGTTAGAATCTTATATGTATTATTATATATGAAATTGAAGTTAAGCACAATATCAAAATAATTGATTAGAACTTTTGAAATAAATGTTACTGACTAATTTATTGAATATATCGTACAAATATTTAATTATTGATTAACTTGACTGTATTTAATGGTCAAATAAAATTATTTTTTGTTTATTAGATATTTATATATTACTAAAAACTATATACATTTTAAAAATATGTAAACTGAATATTATAATGATGAAAATGTTTGTTACTGTATTTATATTTATTTAAAAACTAAATACTTATTTGAAAATATTCAAAATATTTAAAAAAATTTAGGATTTATAGGATTTTTGATGAAAAACAGTTTTTAATTAATTAAAAAATTATATTCATTTGAAATATTGAATAAGTAGATTTAAATTTAAAATTTAAATAAATAATAAAATTTTCTATATATTAAAAATTAATTAAAATTATATTCAATTGATATATAAAATAATTATATTTAAATTTAAATTATAAAATCTATATAATATATAAAAATCAGTTAATTCTATATGTATACATATATATATATATATATATATATATATATTAGAATGTTGAGGTACTATTCATTTTTGATATATTACACCAAAATTTCCTTAGCCCGGTTTGTTTCGCCAATTGATTTAGTTAATGGTTTAAATAACTTTTGAACCAAAGCATTCTCTGTTTTATTTAAACCGTAACGAACTGGTTTGCTTAACCAATTGTGAACCAAAGAATTCTCTGTTTTTTAACTGTGTGTCATGTGTGTACATGTGCCTACAAACCTAATTATTGATAGCTTCTTCTTCTATAGAAATCACACCACCATTGTTATCACCTTCCTCTCCTTTTTTTTTTTATTGATAAGTTCATCTTCCCTCAATTTCGCTTCCTCAGAAATGTCAGCCATGTTGTTCACGGCTTCGTTTTGATCAGATGGAGCTTGATGGTGGTATTGAGTAGTAGTGAGGGTGATTTCTTCAGAGACGGCGGTGGAGAGAGGAGTGGAGAGCTTTTCGAGATCTTCGATGAGGATGAGGACGGATGGTTTGGAGCATAGGACTTCTTGTTTCTCCGTGTTTAGTTTTTTTATTAGGAGATTGATTCTTCCATTTGAGTGTTTCGGTTGAGTTTCTTGTGGAGAGCACAAAGACGTTTGTTGATGAGTCTCATCACTGGTCCTTCACCGGTGTCTGAGGAAGCTGTCGCAATAGCGATAGGATCCATGGAACAACAACCTACTTTCCATTCGTTTTTCTACGGATTATAATAATTGAGAAGGAAAAACTCATGAATTTGTGAGAATCGAACACACTTATTTATATGTTTAGTTTTCGTAACAATGTGTATTGAATGAGACAAAAGTGGGTTGGTGGTGTTAAAAAAGTAACTCAAATGACGTTGATTAAATGGAGTCTACGGTTACACCTACGCGTCTTCATAGGAACTACATGGAACATAGATCGACATAACAGTGGCGGGTCCCCGAGAGAGATGAAAATGGAAGTAATTCCACTTTTCCAAAATATTAACTTGGATTTGTGAATGATATATTCTTTGGCCCAATTAGAATAGAATATTATTAATGTCTAACATTCACTATATAGCCCATTTACTCAAACAAAACACTTACTTTACGTTTTGTTAGGAAGAAGTATTTTACGTTTTGTTAGGAAGAAGTTTGATTGTGAAATGTTTTAATGATGCCACGTGTCACTAATTGCTCATCTTTCTCAGATGAGGTGTCACTCCCTATGAAGAGAACATTCTACTTTTTATATATAGATATAAGTGATTAAAATTTAAAATAATAAAATTATTCACAATCCAAAAATATATTTTAATATAAAAGATAATTCTTATATATTATCTTGTTATCCAAAAAATATCTTTTAATAAAACAGTTAAAAAATAAAAACAAAATATTATAATTACATTAATCAAATTTTAATTATTAATACATGTATTAATCAATAACTATAAAATGTTTACGTCCGCATGTGCAGACGAACCACCTAGTTAAAGAGTATTTAATATTATAAGGCATTTTTAAGTTTTTATTCCATTAAAAGATAGTTTTAGCTACTAGGATAGTTTATTTTGGTTGTTTACGTTGATGCCCTCAACTAAAACCAAATCAAAGTTACATTTTCTAACTTATGGGACATATCTTTTTCTCTCTCGTGACTTTTTTCTCCATTAATTTTGTTCTTCTTTTTTTTCTAGCAGAAAATTGATTTTACAGAATTCATTTTTTCTCACCTCTCCAAAGCATAAATCTTAGATATTCATTTTTAGAACATATGTACAATTGAAGAGAACTTAATTGCAAATCTGAAAATTTTAGGGCAATAGTGGAAATATTTAAAATTACAAGGACCATATATGAAAATTAAGGAAACTTATTTTTCAAGATTCAACAATGGCGATCTAATCTCGGATGCAGCTGCGGCTTCCCTTTACGGTCCACTGGAGACACGAAGAGAGGCTGAGATCACCATGAAGACTTCTTAGAACACTGTGGAAGAGAGGCTGAGGGCACGGCGTTGAGGCTTCCCATCAGACTTGAAATACTGCATAAGAGAAGATCTGTGTAGAAGAAAATAGATGATAGTGGAGCTCGTCGTACCTGTGAATTGCGGTGGAGAACTTGTCAACTTACATTAATCATGATATATATAGTCTGTGACGGTGAATTAGTTATTATGAGCTGAATTTGTGGCTCAATCATAATTTTGTAAAGATAATCTTTTGCAAAAAAAAAAGATTGGAAGTGAAAGATTTTAAAATGAAAAAGATGAGAAAGTTTCAGAGAAAAAAATAAGAAAAAAATGAAAGTGGGTCCTACCACTTATAACATAGTTCTGTTTTAATTTGAAAAACTGAACGATATGTGATAAAGTTAGAAAAGTGTGTCTATAGCAAAAACTGTCTTATTGTGTTATAAATAACTCAAAACTGTCTTTGAGTGTAATTGTTTCAAAAGTAAATGCGTTAATTGTTACTGTAACTCGTTGAATAAACTCAAATAACAATGGTTTCGATTTTTTCAAGTGTTTCGGCTCCACGGTCAAGATCTGTGAGGGTCGGATATGGGCTTTTGCCCTCTTTACCTTGTTCCGGTTCCCGTTCTAGATCCATGAAGGTCGTTCTCGTTCATAACAATTTGGTGGTTTAGGTTTCCGGTGAGAAAGTGAAACATGGGGACGAGTTTAGCTTTGTTGTAGAACTATCGGTGGGGGTCTTCTCTCCTTGCAGCCTGCTCTAACAACAGCGAGTGGAGGTCTTGAGGCGGATCTACCGGTGGCAGTGAAGGAGAGACGGTTGTGGGGTGAAGTTTAGACCGATCCAAACGCTGTTTCTGAACTGAGAAAATTGGTCTGTTCATGTAGAACTAGCTTTAACTGTGCTTTTCCTTTCTTTCCTTACTTTTTGATATTGGACCTTTGAATCTGTGTTTAGGTCATGGTGGTCTGCAGCGAGGGTGTCTTTGTGTGGGATTTCTCCCCTTTATTGTTGATCGGTGTTTATTCACTCCATCGGAAGTGGCATCCATGGTTCCGTTAGATATATGCAGTTATTGGTTGCGGTCGACATGGTGCATGCTCCGGTGGGAAGGTTCTGGTGGACCTATATGTTCTGGTTTCCTGATTTTTTCATTTTGTGAGCCGATTTGTTCTGGTTAAAGATTTTCCCTTCTAGGATTCTTGAATATTGTCTTCTTATTTTCTTTTTTTAAAAAAACTATGTGTGTTTATTTATTTCAAAAAACTCAACAAAAAAAAAATCAACCTTTAAGAAAATAGAGGTATATAATTTCAGTAAATTTTGTCGTAGTATATATATATATATACTTTTATGTTGAAAATATAGTCTCAGTATTCAAAGCAAGGAGCATGATCAATTATGTTTCTAGCATTGGCAGCCGTTGCGACATGCTTATATAATATGAGGTGTAACCTGATTAAAAACTTAGGTTAGTATTGTAACATCCAAGATCCTAGATAGAATCTTCGGGACGGACCATGGGATGAGAGAATATGCAAGTCGGTCGAAAGACCAAAGGCAAGCGTTTCATGGTCTGAATGTTGTGTTAAGTCCGAGTGGTGATCGAGACTTAACCAAAGAAACAAAGAAAATAAAAGAAATGAAGATGGATCGAGCTAAGGGAAGAGAGACACTAGCTGTACAATCTAGGCGAGCTGGACGAGAGGGCGGGCTAGACGAGCTGGGCGAGCTGGATGAGCCGAGCTAGCTGGACAAGTTTGAGATCTGGGAGAGCTGTACGAGCTGAATGAGCTTAAGTCCGAGCTTAGTCAAGCAAGGTCAGCTGAATCAGCTAACGGTCCAAGATCAGCTTGCTGGACCAACTGCCGGAAAGCTCAACCCATATGGGAATTGTGTTTGATGGTTGGGTTGGTTAGTCGGGTTTGGGCGGCTAATGGACCATGGTCGAGTATGTTGGGTATTGGACCATGGCTCAATCATGAGCATATCAAAGACGGGATCGACATGTTCTAGTATGTGTGGGAAATGTGTCAAACGATTGGGCGGTTTTAGGCCGATCACGTGCAAATGGACAAGTGTCCATGAGATTGGCCAAAAGGCACCTTTTCGCCTATGGAAAGTTTGGCCGAGTTTCTCTATAATTATGTAGCTTTTTGAGATAAATTTTGGCACAAATTTTCCTGAGATAAATCACCATAAACGATCAAAACACAAAGACATCTGAAAGAGAAAAACTTGGGCGATTTGAAGGAAGACTTGACTGGATAGTCAAGCCCAAAAGGAATTTGACTACGGTTTCTTGAAGATTGATCTGGAATGGATCCAAAGGATGGTGGTTAGTAAGATTAATCTAGATCTGAAAACCAGGCTTAACTGACTCGTCCTGATGACTGTAAATGTCAAGAATTATAAAGGAGAAAACTCGGGTTAGACTTAGAACATAAGATATGCATGTTAGAAACCAAACTCGTTAAATTATCAAGAAATTGCTTATGTTTTGTGTGTTTCAGGAACTGATGGTGATCATGAGAAGTAATTGGCTTAGTCGTGAAGACTTGAAGCTAAGGATGGATGGGTGGTTAGATAGACATTTTTAAGATCATTTACATTGTAATAGCTTCTATGGATAACTCTTATTGTAATGAATCCTTTGTGAAATAAGTGTTACAACGAGGTTATTATTGTTGAAAGAAACCTTATTTTGCTAAGAAAGGACCATGATCCAGAAATCAGAAATAAAGCTTCTAATATGAGGGAAAAAGTTTGAAAAGTATTAGGAAGGACATGAAAAATCAACCCTATTCTGATACTAGCTTGTATCTTAGACCCTAGGAACAAAATGAAGTATCTAATGCTTTGCTTTGAGAGGCTATATGGTAAAGATATTGTAGAGACAAACATGATTCATGATAAAGTCATGGATGTTGGATGTTTTGAACCAATTGTTTCATGAGTACAACCTCATCACATTGAGTGTTGCAAATGAGTAAGCTTCTTAGTCGATGGGGGCATCAAGTAGTATTAGACAAGGGTCTCAAGATTTTGGTGCTAATGATGCGAAAATTGCCTTTGATGATGATTTAAGATATGAAAGAATGGATTGTATCTATAAAGATTTGGTTAATGAAAGTGGATTCAAGATTCCAGTAATGAAGTGGAGCTATATCTGAAGGAGAAGATTGAAAATCCAAATATCTTGAAAGGAACATAATATGATATCTTGGGATGTAGGTGACTCAATAGTTTTACGTTTCAAGTTTTGTTAGAGATATTAAGAGATGTACTTTCAATACAAGTATCTTTTGTCGCTTCTGAATTTGCTTTTAGTACAAGTGGGTGCCTCTTAAAACCTAGTAGAAGTTGTTTGACATACTACATGATTGAGTTGGTAACGATCAGTCTTTGAACTGAAAATAGTGATTTGCTTAAGTGTTTAGAATTATGTTTCTTATGAGTCTTCTCTTACTTATAAAGCTTTGGAGATTTTAATACAGGCTGGGATTCAGACTGATCGGATGGCTTGACTGAGGCTCAATCTGGTCCGACCCAAGTACTGGTCGGACGAGCGTATGCGATTGAGATGGGTTGACCAGATTTGTACCTGAAAAAATGAAAAAAAAAATTATGAGTTTTTATGGTTTTATAAGAATGAAATAAGAACTAAGCATTGTGAAATAATGATGCAAGATGGATCGGATGGGTTGAGAACTAGATGAATGGATAATGAAATAAAAACTAAGAGATATGCAAAGAAAACAAATCAAAGAAATAGAAAGATGATATCTTGTTGTTGGACGTGTGTTTCTCTCAACAGATCAGTGGATGGAAGATGAATGAAGATGGAGTCCGGCTTGCTGGATGTATATCTCTCTCAAGCTAAATCGATGGGTGGAATGGAATGAAGAATCACCACAATTTTGATGAAGAAAACTTGATAAGATTCGATGGTGCTCTCTGGTCGGCTTCTCACAAACTAGAAAGCCTTAGGGTTTTCTTTGTTGGGGCAAACTAACTCATATATTGGCTAACTAAAAAAATACACGGCTTCTTATAATGGGTCTTAAATACCCAATGCAGTTTTGCCCTTCTAGGGGACTTGAAGCAAAAACGACATGGACTCTACTTGGACTCTAAAGCAAAGGCTGAAAAAGGCTTTGAAATTATTAAGACTAAATCGAAAAAGTCCACCAATTTTTCCATAAGTTTATTGAAATTAAAATTAAAGAAATCCAAGACACAGACCAAAAATCAATAAACCGGTTAGAAATCATAACTGAAATCTTACCTTCTTACCTTATCTGGACCATGCGCATAAACATCAGAACCTGATGGGATTGGAATTGAAGACGGACCGAGATTGCTCTCGTTTCTATGAACACCGAGTACTGCTTTAGGAAAGCTGATACGAGCATGGTGAAATTATCGATGAAGTTTCCTTCGAGGCTTGTGAACCATTCTAAGGCAGGGCCTGTGATAACCCGCCCTTCGGGGTAAAATGGTCGAGATCGACAAAGATGGAGTTTGGAGCCAAGCTTTTGGGAGATTACACATTTGGAGAAATGTTGAGTTTTGATCATTTCAAACTTAACATGGTTCGGAGAAGACAAGAGATTGGTCGAGCATCAACTTGATGGTCGAACCGCGGGCGAAACGGATCAACCGAGAAGTTTCAAAGTACGATGTGGTCAAGTAATGGATCGTGAGTGAACTATGAGTCAAAGTAATCTGCTCTACCATTATTAGAAGTGTCTCAAATTGATCAGTCAAAGATTTTGGAAGCATCACATTTTTGGAAGCACGACGGTTTAGAAGCTCGACGTTTCAGAAACCCGACATTTCTTAGCCACTAAGTTTCCCGCGAAACTTCATAACTATCACCAGAATATTATTTCAGAGACATTATAAGTTGGAAGCAGGACGGGAGTAAGCAGGACGGGAAGCAAGCACGACGAGAAAACCCGAAGTTGGACGAAAACCGTAATTTTGGTTTTATGAAATTTCTGGAGGAAGCCGGAGGCTCGGAAAATATATTTAGAGGATCTCAGTATTCTTCTGGAGTTTATTAAAAATATTCAGAGAATTATAATGGGAGCAAAAAAATATTCGGGATTGATCGCAGGATGAAAATTCACCAGAAAGATCGAAATCGCGCAAATCAACCGGGAAGCTCGAGGTGGCTCTACCTGAGGGATCAAGACATGCTGTCCTTCATCCAAGCAGATTAGTGTCTCCGTAGCACGACATGTCTCTGCAGGAAGAAGAGTTTCATGCAGCATGACACCCGAAGCACGACATGGCATCGTATTGACACCCAGAGGTCCGTGTGTCGCGACGCATGAGCTCCAGCCATGCTGAGAGACATCTGTACGTGGTGCTTGATTCTGGCATGCAGAGGAGTCATGCATTATGACATTTGGATGCCCGTGTGTCGCCGCTCATGCGACCAGAAGCATGCGGGACAACACACAAGCGATGGAGTGGCACCATTTCAATGGTTGGCCATACCTACATAAAACCAGCTCCCCCAGATCGTTTTCATTCATTACTCACACAGAAACATAACTCCAAAACGTGGGTTATACAGAGAAAGAAAACTAGAAAAAGAAGTAAGAGATTTGGAGCTGTTTCGAAGAAGTTAAAGCATTTTCAAGAGCTGTTACTCTACCGGAAGTTGGAGAAGAACGTCCAGAAGCTAGAGGAGGTTCTGTCCAGGTCCTGATTCGTCCATACCAGTCCATTCAAGACATAAGCATTGGGTTTTGGCTAGGCTCTCTCTGATCGACAAGCTGCAAGAACACTGTGAGTTGGTTTGTTTGAGTTCCACTTGGAACTTAGGATAGATCGAGTAGCATATAGAGTAGTTATCTCACACTGATGCATGATAGAATCCTAGGGTTATTTTTATTTATGAATTGGACTCATTTTAGTATGGGCTAATCTGAGATATAATGAAATTGAGACTGAGTTATAACCTGACTAGGACTAGGACGAATGATGCATTAACCGGTATAGTATGATAAATTATGGCATAGCTGAATTGTTAGGATTGAGATTCATGTCTTTCTTTATTTATTTATGGGTTGGTTAGTAATGGATTAGACCTGCCTTAGAGATATTAAGACTATTGATTGATTGGTTTGGTAGTGATTGTTGTTGTGCAGGGATTGTGTTGTTCAGGAGATCTTAGGCCCATATAGGCCGATTTCCTTGTTGTGTTGTGTTTAGTACTACGAGTCCTATGCCATATAGGCTGGACTACGAGTACTGGTGTTAGTGTCGTAGACTCCTTAGTGTATTTGAGTTTGTTGTAGGAGTCTTGTTCCATAGGTCGTTTCTAGGATTAGTGTGATTGTGTGTTGCCGACAGTATGTATGTAACCCGTTCATACTAGGCTTGTTTAAGGGTGTAGTGTTTCCTCAGCCTCGTACCCAGCGGATTCAAAGAAACCCCTTATTCGCTGGATCGGGAAGACTCAGAGGGACGAGGTCATGGCTTATGGCTGAGTATTACACGATGGTGTAATGTGGCAGTGACCCGAAGGACTGTGGGCTGTCGCGCGGTGACCCAATGTGATGCAACCATGGTTGAGCCAGAAGACTATGCGACAAAGGATAAACCGGGATGGCTGAATGGAAAGCTTGAAGATGTACCTAAGGCTGGAATGGAGCATGCTGAGCTTATTTCTCACTCAGTTACAATGAAGAACATGTCAAACAAGCTGTAAAAGATGTGATCAGACTCATGGACGAGTTTGAACTTTCCTCAGCCCAAGAGAAGATCACAAACCAAGAAATTGAGAGAAGCAATGGCTTGCTTGGTTTAGTATGAGCCAGAACCAAACATGTCGAAATTCAAGTCAAGGAATCACCCAAAATAAATAATTATTCAGTGTTTTAAGGCAATTTTAGTGTTAATTAAGTTTTTATAATTTTTCTAGAATTTTAGGACTTTTCAATTTCTTATTCTCTACTTAAACTCTCTTTTGTTTCTGAAATTATTATTCACCTTTTTATCAAAAAATCTCTCTAAACTTGTGAATCCTTTGTTCATATATGAACATAAATTGCTAGGAGTTCATTCTCTGCAAGCAACCTGTCTTTGATCAAAAACAGAGTTCATTCTCTTGATCTAGACAATTCTACACAAGATTTGATCATTCCATAGATCATCTCTGAAGATCATCCATTCAAACCATCAATCATCACTGAAATCAACCCATATCTCTCTCAAACCAGAAGATCATCCTTCAAAGAATCAGGGACAAAAAGGATCTCCTCATAAGGGATTCATCACAATGGACTGTGGGGCGCGGTCGGTTGAAAGTTCCTTCTCCTAGCCTTTGTGGTAGAGAGTTAGGATGTTGCCGATAGAGAGGAGGAACACGAAGTCACCAGGGCCCAGGTTAGAGTGTGTGTTGTGTTAGAGTGTCGTAAGGGTTATGGAACCCTAGAGTAAGTGGTAACACCGATATACGGTGTTACAAGTTATATTAAGTCATAGCTAGTTAGAGTCTTATTATTATATTTGTGTTTGTGGATTGGTTGATTTACTTGCAGGTTTCTAACATCAAGATCTAATTCCGGGTTAGGTACCGGTAGGATTAGTCTTGGTGTCTCTTTGGTTAGTGTAGACCCTATGTTGGTTGTTATGTTGTTTGAAGGATTGCTTGTGAAGGGTGGTGGATATTAAAGCTATGCGGTATCATTGGTTGACCGATCATGTTCTTGTCTGATTTGTTGGTCGACTGGTTAATGATACTTGTATAGTCTAAGTGTCTAACACAATGTTAGGTCTTGGTACGGGTTGAAAAGCCTTAGGCCTTGTTCTAACGAAACCGTTAACTCTTGGTACGGGTTGCAAAGCCTTAGACCTTGATTTAACGGGACGAGGTAGTGGATGAACTGGTCTATGTTGCGGAGTAAGTTCTGCGACTCTGATCGGATTGTCCCTAGCCCATAATGTAGCGCTTCCGGACCATGGTGTTGGGTTGGACAGTCAGTCATGTTATTGTTTGATTGTTGGCTGGCCGGTTGGCTCTTTCATCTCTAACCCTGGGTTTTGGTTGGTCTATCGATCATGTTCTTGTTTGATTGTTGGCCGGTGGATTGACCATATGTCTGGAACGGTTCAGGGGTGTTATAGGGCCTGTTAGGTTTTCCGCGAAGAATCAGCAGTATCCATCTCTTTTCCCGTCGTTGTTGAGGTGCGCCCTTGATATGGCGAGTCGGAAAGCTCACACATGAGCCTTTGGGTCCGTGTTCCCGGAATACTCGGGGAATTTGATCTTTACGACGTCGTGTTGTCTGATGCTTGCAATTCGATTTGTGAAGGGAGTTCTCCTCGTTTCCTTTATCACCCTATCAATATATGTGGGTGAGCTCGTAGCCATGTGCATGATAGCGTGTATTCTCCTGAGTTTGGCGTTGTTTCTTTCCATATAATTCTAGAAAGCTCCAGCTTCGCCTAAGTTCCTAGGATCTTATTTTTGTCGGTTTACTTCTCTCAAATCGTGGGGGATATTTCTCTCAGTACACCCTCCATTGTTTATCGGATCATCGGCCTGGTTGTGAAATATGTTTTGGGCTGCCAATGAAAGATGCTAAATACTTCCAAAGTCCGCAGGGGTCTCAAGATCGGGGTTCACCTAACCTCTCAGCCGGGTTGCTTTGAGTATAACCTGGGAGGTCTTGTTGTCCTTGGGATCTAGTCTGCATTCTTCTAGGAGGGAAAATGGTCTATTTCAACATGAACTTTATCCGTCGTGCCTATTTTTTCACGAACTTTGTAATAGTGCGTATTCTATACTAAACTAAACAAAAATTCAAAAATATGACATGAAGTTTACATGTAGTGCTTTTTCATTCTAAAACTTTTAAGGAGAACATATTCCATATTAAACTGAAAAAATATTTCAAAATACTACATGGACTTTCAAAATCGTGCTCTTATATATATATTGACCGTCAAACGTGTTAGTCATCCATTGATTATCAAACAACGTCATTTTGAATAAATTCTGTACAATTTTTTTTTTAAATGCTACATGAACTCTCAAAAACGTGCTTATATATATATTGACCGCCAAAAGTGTTTGTCATCCGTTAATTTATCAAAATAACGTCATTTTAGATAGATTTTTTGAAATTTAAAATTATTTTTTAGAGGTTCTAACTAGATTTTTCGGGTAACAGTTTTTTTTTTGGATTTTGAAATTAAACCCCGTTTAGGTAATACAAAAGTTTAGGTCGGGTTAGGGTCGGATCCTCCCGGGTCCGAGTGAGTTCGGCTATGATGTATATGAACTTGAAATAAACTGAATAACCAACGTATTTGAAACAGGTTCAAATATTTGTACCATATCACCGAACTCGGTTTGGGTATTATATATCCAAACTAACCAAATGTACCAAAAATAACCAAAATTACTCATTAAACATATTTTTTTAAAAAATAAATATTCAAGCTATCCTATTTTATTCGAAAATACACAAAGTATTAAAATTAACTAATATATGTAATTTATGATTTTAATTTAAATTATTAAAATAATGATATGTATAATTATAACTAATATATATATATATATATATATATATATATATATATATCAAGTCAGATCTTGGAAGATCGGCATCAATTCTTGGATCGGTGGACCCGTATGAGATTTGCATGGGATATATGATCGTGCTTAGGAACCTTAGATCAGATTCTTAAAAAAGATGTTTATATTTCTCTTCCCCACAGACGGCACCAAAATGTGGATACCCACACTAGGTATTTGTAGTGATTGTTTGTAAAATTAAGGAAGAAAAATGATGTGGACAACAATATCATTAGAACACAGCGATGTAATCAAATATCGGTTAACAAAAATAAGCTTTTATTGATAAAATATGATCGACTACAATGATAGAATGAGATCGGAATATAACTGAAAGGAAACTAAAATCGATTACAAAGTAAAGAATAAGAAAGAGTTTTAGGTCGAGGTCGATGTGTTTGGTGTAAGTCTAGGGTTTTCGCGTGTTTCTTTTTCTCTCTTCTCTCTCTTCCTATAGCGGCACCTTTTCCAAAATCACCTCAACTGTCCCGAGATCGTCAGGATCTCGTCTTGATAAATTCCATTTTGTCTTCTTCTTGATAGTGGGCCGGCTTTAATAAAGCAATTGAGCCCGCTTCCTCTCTTTGATTAATTCTAACCCAATCACTGGTTGATCCAAATCAGGCCCAACAATGATAATGTCATCAAAATAAACAGTCACAAACTTACTGATGTAAAGCCTTAGAACCTGGTTCATGAGTCTCATGAAGGTGCTAGGTGTGTTGGTGAGTCCGAATGGCATCACTAACCACTCATACAAACCTTGTTTGGTTTTGAAAGCGGTTTTCCATTCATTACCTTCCTTCATGCATACTTGATGGTACCCATTCCTAATGTAAATCTTAGAAAACATAGTATAACCACTTAAGTCATCCAAAATATCATCTAACCTTGGTATGGGATACCTACATTTGATGGTTATGTTGTTGTTGGTTTGACAGTCTACACACATGTGCCAAGTACCATCCTTCTTAGGCACCAATAGGACTGGAACCGCGCATGGGCTGAGGCTCTCTCGGATGTAAACCTTGTCCATGAGGTCTTGAAGATGTCTCTCCAACTCCTTGGCCTCCTCTATATTGACATGGTAGGCGGTTCGGTTTGGTAAAGGTGCGCCTGGTAGAAGGTCGATATGGTGCTCAATCCCTCAGATGGGAGGTAAGCCGGCTGGTATCTCATCATGAAAGACATCCTTGTATCGGTCCATGAGGTCTTGAACTTCATCTGGTAATTCTTGGACCTCATAACCTGCAAAACAACCTTCCTTAAAGACCATTAGTAGCACATGTGTTTCTTGATATAAGGATTTAAGAACTTGACCTTGCTGGTTTGGTCCATGGCCTTTTGTATGTCATGAACCTCTTGTGGGCTTAGAGGTGCTAGATTATGCTTCTTGTTGTTGTGGCTGAAGCTGTAGACATGGTACGACCATGATGGATGGTTTCCATGTCAAACTGCCACGGTCTGCCTAGAAGTAAGTGGTCGGCTTGCATTGAAACTACAACACACTTAACATAATCATGGTACTTGTCAATGTTGAAAGACACCACAACTTGCTTGGCTATCTTGAGCTCATTCTCATCACTGAGTCAATTAAGATGGTATGGTCGAGGATGTGGGGTCTTGATCAAATCTAGCTTATCAACAAGATACTTGCAGGCCACGTTAGTACAAGAACCACCATCTATGATTAGGCTACATACCTTTTGCTCAATGTTACATCTTGTATGAAAGAAGTTCTCCTTTTTGATGGTCTGTAGATCAAAGAGTGCATTGAGAACTCTCCTAGTTACTAGTAAATCACCATGTAACATCCCAAAACCAGAAAACCGAAGAGGAGCTCTGCAGAGAATTCTCGGAGACAAAATGCCCTAGCCGTCAAGCTTCTCTTTTCCTTTCGCTCTTCCTCTCTCATGCCTCTCTCTTCTCTTCTCTCTCCCAGCCGGATCTCTTTCTATCAGCTTGCCGAAAGATGCCTTGGGAGCAAGCCGAGCCGCCGGTAGTCGTGTGTGGTGGTCTTCCAAGTGGTGGTGGTGGTGGCCGAGAGGTAGCTGATTGGAGTTAAGTATTTCCATAGATCCAGATCTCACAGTTCCATATCTAGAACCGGATCTCACAATTCTAGATCTCTAGATCTAGATCCAGATCTCCAGATCTAGATCCGTATCTAAATATAAGGTGAGGTGATTCAAACCCAGATCTGTTTTCATGATCTCTATATTCTTTATGTTGGAACTAGGGTTTGGTTAGACCATGTTTGAAAGTTAGGTTGATACATCGTAATGAGAGTTAGGGTGATAGATGAATGGATCATGATGCATAAGAACCGTCACACTGTTTTAAAAGACTTAATGGGCTGCCTTGTGTGATGTGAAGAATGATGATGAATGTTTACTTGTTGTGTGATTCGTTGATCTGATTATATGTGATGATTGAGACGAGAAGCTAGGTTGCTAGAAAGAATTACACGCCTAAGGTGATAGTGAAGGTTAGAATTGGTATGAGATGTCAATTGGTATCCTTTGATGAATGTTCTGAATGAATGATGTCTGCGAGTTGTATTGCGTGAGACACTGATAACGGGTGGCCTCTAGTGGTCGAGTCTAGAATGAAAATGAGAAAGAGAATGAGAATGAGAATGAGAATGAGAATGAGAATGAGAAAGAGAATGAGAATGAGAATGTGAATTGTTATTGAGTCATTGTAAATGTTTGTAGTCTTGCTTGAGACACCGATAACGGGTGGCGTGTCTAGAGTTAGGGACCCGTATGATAGTAGCCTAACAAGAGGTACATGCGGGGGATGTGATGTGACTGCCATGGGAGAGGCCGGAAGAGGCACCCACGGTAGTGGTGATGTGGTGAGTTTCCACGGGAGTGCACCGAAAGAGGCACTCGTGGTAGATATGTGGTGAGTTGACATGGGAGAGCGCCGAAAGAGGCACCCTTGGTAGTTAGAGGCTCCTTGAGATTGATTCAAGCCGAGTCGTGGCATAATTATGGTTATTAAGACCGGGGTGGCAGACAGACTCGGAGAGAGTGCCAACGAGTTGCAACTCGAATAGCCATTTAGGAAGCTGTGGGACAGTCCGAGGACGTAAGATCACCTAGGTCAGGCTGACACGTGGAAGGTCACCATGAGCGAGCCATAGGTCCTTCCGTCTAGGTTGCTTGGTGTCTATCCGTTGTATGTGTGGTGTATGTCAAGTCGGTCGAATCTTTTGCATGGTAATGACTGAGTTCGTTGTATTGATTGATTGCTAGATTGATATAAATGCATAGAAATGTGGATATTTGAAATGTTAAGTTGCATTGATTGATTGTAGTGGCTAGCCGGCTTCTTTCCCGCATCGAGTAGTTTAGAGTGTCATGCGGGGAGACTGATCTAGAACCACTTCACTGAGTATCCCAATACTCCCTCCCTCCCTCTCTCCCTTTTCATTTTCCTGTGCGCAGGACTGTAAGTAGAAGTATATGAATATGAGTGGGTTAGTATTTCAAAGGAAACAGTGTGTCCGTTGACTCATGGGACTAGTATGTGGACACGTTGGGTGTCTAAATTGAGTAGACGTGTATCCATAACTCTCGCTCGACAACCCTGGTCTGACGTCGGGAGAGCGGGATGTTACACACCAGACTCAGAATAATCACTGACCTCCTCCTCGGCCTCATCTTGAGACTCATACTGGTCATTGGCCTTGAGGACCATCACACGGTTGTTTCGGAAATCTCAAGCATAGTATCCTTTTTCTTGACATTTAAAACAAGTAATGCCACAAGTCCTTTGATTTTGAGCTTCAGACTTACCTTGGTCGTCTTGATTGGTTCGGGAAGACTCGAGCTGGCTCTTCTTAAACTGGTTCTCCACCTCAATGGATTTTCCCTTGTCAACACCTTTTTGGGCCGGTTGGGACCAAGTCGTCTTACTCCTCGCAGCTGACATATTCTTCCTTTTGATATGTTGCTCGGCCTGAATAGCATAGTGAATAATGTCATCGAAGTTCTCTTACGGCTGTCTCTCCACCTTGCGAGAAATATGGTTGTGGAGACCATCTAGGAACTGGGACATCAATGTCTCTTCTGGTTCATGAGTCTTGAGCTTGTTCTTGAGGGATTCAAACTCCTCAAAATATTCCTCCTCAGACCTAGTTCCCTGAGATATTTTGCGTTTTAGTAAGTTCCTTTGATAAGTTGGAACATACCTGATGCGAAGCTTGGATCGCATCTCCTCCCAAGTGTTGACTCTATAGACTCGTCCTGCCTCAACAACCTCTCTATCCTACCAGGCTAGAGCGTTGCCAATCATTTGGGCCGCAACTATGGTTATCTTCTTAGCCTCAGAGTAGTTGTAGTAGTCAAAAATGTACTCCATCCACCTCTCCCATTCAATGTAGGCATCCCGGTTAACCTTCCCAACAAAGGTAGGTGGTTTGAGCTTGAGGTATCTGCCTCTTTGACATGGAGCCTCCTCTTCATGATCTCATCCTTGTCTTCAGATTGAGCTTCCACCGCCTTGAACCCGGTACTCTCGCCAACCTCCTCTTTCGGCTTGGGCAGGTTGGTTATCTGCTTGGTCGGGTGGCTCGGAGTCGGTACTATCCCCTTTAGATTAAGAATGAGGATCACCCAAGTATGTATGGTTCCTCCCTCGGGGTCGTGGTCCATTGCTATGGGTTCACTGCTCCAGTCGAGCAAGCTGTTCGGTCATAGCCTACATGGCGGCCGCGAGTTGGTATGGCCGGCGAGTAGCTGAGCATTGATTTCAGACCTACTTGACCTAAGTCTCTCATATTTTTCCTGTACAAAAGAAAAGGATCAAGTACAAAAGGAAAACAAAAAGAAGTTTAAATAGACTTGATCGAAATAAAAGAGGATCAACCACAAACAAGAAAACTTTGATTTAATTTTTATTTATTTATTAAAACTTGGAGACAAAGAAAATAGAATGCAAAGAGTATTTTTTTTTTTTTGAAAATAGAAATCAAATCAAACAACTAAGGAAATGAGAAAATTATTCCATGTCAATTCAAACTTATGGAAACAAAAGCTTGTCGACCGCCAATTACGGTAGCTTGGTCGATTTGGAAAGAAACACTAACTCTTTTTTTTGCTTAAGGAAACGTTCTAGACTAGGAGGTTGATTGTTTGTGGTTTTTGAAATGGTTTTTGGTTTTAGTTTTTCTAAAATCTTGTTTCAAGCCATTCAAGATTTTGACAAAATAGTTTTCCTATAAAATAGGGAATCTGGTTTTTGAGTTTCTTATACACTTAAAAGGAAAAACCAGAATCTGTGTTTTTGGAGTTTTTTCTTTGAAATGTAGGGCAACTGTTTTTTATAAAAAAAAATCTATGGTTTCTGTTTTATAAATAATTTTTCTTTTGTAAATAGTTTAGGTACAACATATCTGTATTAATCCAACACATTATTAATACTCATGTATCCTACGTGAAGATATGCCTCTTTGATAAACAAATATTTTTATTATTTTCAAGAGCAACATTTATTTAACAAAAGGACATGAAAAATCTTACAATTAATAATCTTATCTAAAAATAATTGATTGAACTATAATAAATTAATAATTAAAAAAGCAATTTGGTAAAATTTTGATAAAGTTAATAATACAGAATATTAATTCAGACATTATAGTGTATATTAAAACTTATGACAAAATAGATTTTGTCAAGAAGATCAAACACTCTAATATCATTATTTTTAGATCCCTATGTCATGATTTCAATTTTTTTATACGCTATAATGTTTGAATTAATATTTTGTATTATAAAATTTAACCAAATTTATTAGTTATAATTAGTAATTTATTATATATTTATTACATTGTAACTTAATTTTTTATATAAAACTCAGCTACTAACTTTCATGTTAAAATAATTCAATTATATAAATTTTATGCATTTTTACCATTTAATTTTTTTATCAGCTATTGATATTACCATATTTATAAAAATATATATACATTTTGTTTAATTTATTTTAAGAGTTTAAATACTATGTGTATTTTCCTGTAAATATAAAATTAAATATAATTTAAAATACAACTATTAATTTTATAATATTTTTTTGTTGTTATTATTTTAAAATAAAAATTTATATTAATTTATTTACTTTAGTGAAACTAATGATATTTTATTTTTTATTGTTTTAAAAAATATTTTACCATTAATAATTTATTTTAATCTAAAAACAAAAACCAAAATCTAAAATCACCATTCAAGCTTTTCCAAAAACTAAAATCTACAGCAAAATCAAAAACTAAAAACCAAAAACCAAAAACCAAAAACTAAAAACCATAAACTAAAAGCTAAAAACCAAAAACTAAAATCTAAAAACCAAACAAAAAATCATCACCTAGATTTTTTTTATCTTTTTTTTATTAAAGTTAGACAAGAACAACTGAAGAACACAAGACTAACAAATGAACAATGATGCAATTTTTTTTTTTCGAATGCAAAATATATGAGAACTAGACACAATATGCAAGCAAAATCGAAAGAGATAATCAGAATTTCAGAAGCCTTGAGCTCTGATACCAAATGATACAGGCTGGGATTCAAACTGATCGGATGGCTTGACTGCGGTTCAATCTGGTCCGACCCGGGTACTGGTCGGATGAGCATGGGCAATGGAGATGGGTTAATCTGAATTGTAACTGAAACAAATGAAGAAGTTTTTATGGTTTCATATGAATGAAATAAGAACTAAACAATATGAAATAAGAACTAATGATGCAAGATGAATCAGATGAGTTGAGAACTAGATGGATGGATGATGAATTGAAACTAGGAAATATGCAAAGAAAACAAATCAAAGAGATAGAAAGATGGAGTATGGGATCTTGTTGTTGGACGTGTGTCTCTCTCAACAGATCAGTGGATGGATGAGGAATGAAGATGGAATCCGGCTTGCTGGATGTGTATCTCTCTCAAGCAAGATTGATGGGTGGAATGGAATGAAGAATTATGTTAAGTTTGATGAAGAAAACTTGATAAGATTCGAATGGTTCTCTCTGGTTGGCTTCTCACAAACTAGAAAGACTTACGGTTTTCCTTTGCTGGAGCAAACTGACTCATATATTGGCTAACAAAAAAAATACATGGCTGCTTACAATGGGGATTAATACCCGATGCAACGTTGCTCTTCTAGGGGACTTGAAGCAAAATGACATGGACTCTACTTGGACTCTAAAGCAAAGGCTAAAGGCCTTGAAATTATTTATACTTTAAATTCAAAAATGCCAACAATTTTCCCATAGGTTTATTGAAATTAAAATTAAAGAAAACCAAGACACAAACCAAAAAAATATAATAAACTGGTTAGAAATCATACTTGAAATTTACCTTCTTACCTTATTTGGACCAGACACTTAACCATCATAACTGGATGTGATTGGAATTGAAGATGGACCAATATTTCTTGTGGCAATAGTTAGGCCGGTTTGGTTATGGGCAAGGGATCTAAATTGAATCGGACCGGTTGGATCTTGAACCTCAATTGGGATGATTAAGTCTTGAATCTTCAATTGGACCATCTCTTCGGTTAGTAGTTGGTTCTGGCCAGTTTGATCATCTTGATCTAGCATTTTTTGAACAACTTTGAAGAATCCTTCTCTTATGACCCGAGCTCGAGACCAGGTGATCGGACCACGCATGATTATTGGAACCTCTACTTGGATAGCCGGATCAGATTTGGAGATGGAGTTTGGACTAAAGTTTGAAGTTTTGTATCAGATTGTAAGAGTGGGAGACATATGTTTGAAACTTATATTTACTTGTTCTACGTTTTGAATGATTCTGCATTTTTACTTGTTGTTTGCTTTGTTTGACTATGGTTTCATTTTGCTTTGTGCGATTTTCAATTATATTTGATATTTTCGATTGTTTTTATTACTTTTCGTTTTTTCGAAAAAGAGTATTTGGTACTTTGATTTTCAGTTTTTTCGGATTGCCGGCTTGGTTAATAATATACTAACCAAACCGAATAGGAACCGAAAGTATTTCATTTTTGCCTAGTTCTCATTTTTAAATATTCAAATCAAGCCGAAAATTAAAATAACCTAACTAATCTGAACCAAAAATAGAGTGGTTCATATATGGATCCTAAATTTCTAAAATCGAAAAATAAAAAAACAAAAAAAACTGAAGTTGAACCGAATGCCTAGGCCGACTATGGACCATCATTGTTTTTTAACACAAAAATTAAAATAAAAGATAAACAGATAACCCTCTCTTTGTTGTGAATTAATAACTAAAGCTTTATAGTTTTGTGTATATAAAAGTAAATGAAAGTGAGATCATTGTTGTAAAAGAAGGATCACGAGACTGATAATTTTTGAACTTCTTATTCTTACTCACACTTACAACAAATGACAATGGTCATATATATATATAAAGAAGTAAGTCGGTTGTCGGTTGTGACTTACCGACTAAGAGAAACAAAATAATTTAATATTAAGTTATAGATAATCATCTTTGTATTTATCTCATTTATAATATTTTCCCTTGATTGTCCATTTTGTATTACGTAATGTCTTGTTAAAATTTTAGTTACGGAAAAATTCGATGGAATAAAAACCACAATGAGGGAAAAAGAGTACATTGACTTAATCTTCCTCTGAAAATAATGGACATAGTTTTTTTTTTACAGGTCACACAAACGCCGCATTCTGATACCGTAGACATATTTTCGGAATGTTGTAGTGGGAAGAGACTTGGTGAACAAGTCAGATGGATTGTCGCATGACCGTACATACTCGATGTCCACTTCTTTATTTTTCTCGAGCTCCCGTATGTATGAGAAAAATCTTGGAAGAATATACTTTTTCTGTCGCTCTTGATATAGCCTTCTTTGAGTTGAACGACACACGCCAAATTTTCTTCAAAAATTTTCATCGGCTCCTTTTTAATTTCTATTCCACTAGCTTCTTGTATGTGTTGACTCATTGACCAAAGCCACACACATTCTCGACATGCTTTGTGAAGTGCAATAGTTTCTGCATGATTCAAAGAAGTTGCAACCAGAGTTTGTTTTTGGGAACGCCAAGAGATCGCGGTTCTACCAATTGTAAAAATATAGCCGGTTTGCAATCGAGCTTTATGAGGATTTGATAAGTAACATGCATCTGTAAAACCAACCATACCAAACTCGGGTTTTCTAAAATACACTAATCCTAAATCAATTGTACCTTGTAAATAACAGAATATGTGCTTTATTCCGTTCCAATGTCCGCGAGTAGGAGTAGAGATATATCTTACTAATAGGTTAGTAGCAAAATCAATATTAGGTCTTGTACAGTTTGCAAGATATAAAAGCCCAACGATAGCACTCATATAAGGTACTTCAGGACCTAATATCTTCTCATTATCTTCACAAGGTTTGAAAGGATCTTTCTCAATATTAAGAGATCTATTTATCATTGGAGTACTCAAAGGAGACGCTTTGTCCATATAAAAACGTTTCTATAATCTTTCCGTATAATTTGATTGATGCACAAATATTTCTTTCGGAAATGCTCATTATGGAGCCCAAGATAAAACTTTATCTTTCTGAGATCTTTCATTTCAAACTCTTCTTTCATATGAGTTCGAACATCATCAATATCCTTTTGAGTTCCAATTATGTTCATGTCTTCTACATATACAGCAATGATCACGAAGCCAGATGACGATTTTTTAACAAAAACGCATGGACACATTGCATTATTCACATATCCTCTACTCAAAGATATTCATTTAAGAGATTGTACCACATACATCCAGATTGCTTTAATCCGTATAGTGATCGTTGTAACTTGACCGAATAAATCTCCCTAGATTTTTCTTTCAATGCTTCTGGCATTTTCAATCATTTTGGGAGTTTCATATATATATTATTTTCCAATGATCCATACAAATACGTTGTCACAACGTCCATGAGATGCATTTCAAGATTTTTAGACGCTGTTAGGCTCATCAAAAATCTAAACATAATTGCATCCATCACTGGAGAATATGTTGCCTTAAAATCAATTTCCGGTCTCTGGGAAAAACCTTGGGCTACTAATCAGGTTTTATATCGTGTTGCTTCATTCTTTTCATTTACTTTTCTCACGAATACCCACTTGTACCCGACATGACTTATATTCTCAGGCGTTATGACTATAGATCCAAAAATATTTCTTTTATTTAGGGAGAGTAATTCAGTTTGAATGGCCTTCTTCCACTCCTCCCAGTCATGTTTTTTCTAACATTCCAAAATGGTACTTGGATCGGGATCATCAATTTCTTGATCGATCTCTTTGGACACATAAAAAGAGAACATTCCATCAACATCTTTTATCTTATTTATGATCCATAATTTTTCATCTCAGGCGTAGTTAATGAAAATCTCATACTTTTTTGTTCCCTTCTCGTCATCTGAATCCTTATCTTTATTTGGTTCTTCTTGAACCTTTTCATTTATGTCTTCTTTCAGACATCTTTCAATACAATGTTCTTCTATAACTTTTCCACTTTGCTCGACCAATTTCTTTTTCTTTCAGAGACTTTTATCTTTAGAACCCACTGGTTTCCCCCTCTTTAACTGAACCTTAGGTTCACTCATTTTGTTACCATCAGTTTGTTCTTTAGGAACATCAACTCTTGATGGAACATTTTCAGCGGGTATATATGATTTCGTCACTCTTCTCGTATCTGTGAACGCATCTGGTAATTGGTTTACCAAATTATGCAAATACACAATTTTCTGAACTTTCAGCTCTCTTTGATTTGTAGGGGGTTTAAGTGTAACAACGACTATATACACCATGTAATCTCTTTAGGAATTTCTCTAATTCTTCCCTTAACACTGGAAATTCATCCTCACTAAAATGGCAATCGGCAAATCGTGTCGTAAACATATCACCAGTTACTGGTTCCAGATATCTTATTATACTTGGTGACGTATAACCCACATATATTCCAATCTCCTTTGTGGGCCCATTTTTGTCATTTGTGGCGGTGCTATCGGAAAGTAGACCGCACATCCAAAGACTTGGAGATGGGATACATCTGGTTCTTGCCCAAATACCAATTGTAATGAGAAGTACTTATGATATGCACTTGGTCTTAACCGAATCAGTGCAGCCGCATGCAATATAGCATGACTCCATATTGAAATTGGGAGCTTTGTTCTCAATATCAACGGTCTTGCAATCAACTGCAACCGTTTATTAAAGACTCGACCATGCCATTTTTTGTATGAACATGGGGGACCGGATGCTCTACTTCAATCTCCATTGACATACAATAATCATCAAAGGCTTGCAATGTAAATTCACCAGCATTATCAAGCTTTACTCTCTTAATAGCATACTCTGAGAACTGCGTTCTCAGCTTTATTATTTGGGCAATGAACTTTGTGAAAGCCGTATTTCGTATCGTCAAAAGACACACAATTGATCATCTACTAGATGCGTTAATCAATACCATGAAATACTTAAACGGCTTCACGGTGGGTGGATCAGCCCATATATAGCACCATGTATTCTTTCTAAAAACATTGGTGATTAATTGCCAACCTTTGCTGGTGATGGCCGAGTTATAAGTTTTCCTTGAGAATATGCATTACATGTAAACTCGCCCGTTTGCAAAATTCTCTCGTTTTTCAATGGATGGCCATTCGAATTTTGCACTATTTTCTCATCATGACCATGATGTCCTAGCCTCTCATGCCAGACTTTAAATTTATAAGTAAACTTCATGTTTACTACGGCATAGGACTCAGTCATGTTTATTTTTTTAAAATATAGTCTAGAGGATAACATTCTTAACTCTTCTAATATATATTTTCTCTTGGACTTAACGCAAAGAAATTCAATGTCAGTTTTACTCATAGTTTCAGTATGATATCCATTTCTCCGGATATCCTTAAAACTTAATAAGTTTCTATGAGACTCGGGGGAATATAATACATCATTTATTTCAAATATTGTTCTCCCTCGCATTGAAAATTTTAATATTCCAGAACCCATAATAATCTTTGCACTACCAAATATTGTACTTACGATTCCAGCGTAATCTTTTATTTTGAGACTGGATAAATATTTCTTATCTTTAATTATCGTGTGCGTTGATGCACGATCTATCAAACACAAATCTCTATCCAAATTCTCAAAGTCTAGCATCTTTCTGAATTTAAAATATTCATAAAACATGAATTAATATTAAACATGAAAATATCGCATATATTTAACAATAAAAGATAAAGATGATATAATACAGTAAACACTACATCACATCAATCTTATTACATATCGATATTTTCTGGCTCAACCAGAAAGTCTGATACGTCGAGATGAGTATCATCACCATGAAATGACAGTCAAGGTTCATCTGAGATGAAGTTTGTTTCACTTCCTTTCTCTTTCACTTTTTGGGATTCTATATACAGATCGGCTAAATGTTTTGGCGTACGACAACTACGTACCCAATGACCTTGCATGCCACATCTGTAGCAAACCTTTTATGTTTGTCTTTTATCATCTCCGCCGCATTTATTTTCGTGAAAGTTTTTCTTACTTCTTTCATCATATGGACGGAATCTTCTTCCTCGTCCTCTTCCACGACCATGATAACGACCACGTCCACGTCCTCGTCCTCTCCCATTATCATAACTGGAAGATGCAACATTTGCTTCGGGGAATGGAGCAGCTCCAGTGGGACGAGCACAATGGTTTAAAGTCACGAGTTGATTATTCTGCTCTGCTACAAGGAGGACTTGCATCAACTCCGAGTAACGGGTATGCCCATTCAACCGGTACTGTTGCTGCAGGACTATATTTTCGGGATGGAACGTGGAGAGAGTTTTCTCAATCATATCATAATCACTTATTTTCTCTCCACATAACATCATCCTCGATGTAATTCCAAACATCGCAGAATTATACTCACTTACACTTTTGTAGTCCTAGAACCGGAGATGGATCCACTCGTGCTTAGCTTTTGGTAAGATCACATATTTATAGTGATCGAACCTCTCTTTTAAAGATTGCCAGAGGTTCCCAGGATCCTCTTTCGTAATATATTCATCTTTTAAACCATCATGTATATGTGTCGTAAAAATATCATGGCTTTAGCCTTTTTCTCATCCGATATTGTTTTTGAACTATCAATGGTATCCAAAAGCCCATTTCCTCTGAGGTGCATCTTTGCACCCACTGCCCAAGTCATATAATTATTTCCCGTAATATCGAGTGCATTGATTTCGAGCTTTGTCAAATTCGACATGATAAATGTATTCATAGAATAATAATATAAAAGTATAATGAAGACAAAAATTTAAATGCATAAAATAAAAAAATTGCAAAACTTTAAATTGCAAAAAATTAAAGAACATTAATAAAATTGGAGGCTTAGACTTCCACATGATCTGAGGAGTCATAGACTACCATATTGATCATTTTTCAAAGTCTGAGGAGACATCGTCTACTATGTTGACTTTTTCCAAGATTGGAGGAGTCATGGTCTACCATTTTGATTTTTTCTTATTTCAAGGTCCGAGGAGACTTAGTCTACCATTTTGACCATTTCTTTTTTATTACTCACGGAGGTAAATCCTACCACGTGTTTCTCTGATCGTGAAGGCATAGCCTACCATAACGATCAGTCGGGAAAGACAATTCTTATCATCCCGAAAATAAACGGAGAAAATTGGTCTCTTACTCCGAAACAATAATAAAATAAAATAATAAAAATAATTGAAAGACATAAATTAAACTTTACCTCACTAGTATTACCTTGATCGGTATAAAAGTGATGATAACATGTTGTGAATTAATAACTAAAGCTTTATAGTTTTGTGTATATAAAAGTAAATGAAAGTGAGATTATTGTTGTAAGAAAGGATCACGAGACTGATAATTTTTAGACTTCTTATTCTTACTCACACTTATAACAAATGACAATGGTGATATCTATATACTATACTAAAAGACCATTATAAAGGATTTTCAGGTATGCCACATGGAAAAGAAAATTTATCCAATCAAAACATTTCATAAGGCCAAGTCAACAAATCATAATACACAGACCATCAGAAGTTAAAAGCTTAAGTGTTATTACGTATGGGCTGACAAGGTGGCCCGATTCTAATTCGTTTGGGTTCACCCGATACTGGAAACAGAAACGTATGGGCTCAAAATAAAGTGGGCTCAAAAAGAAAGCATTACTAATCTGTATGATACGGAGCCCACCCGGTTTTACTCCACCCCGACAAGGGATCTCTCTAGAAACCCCTTAAAAAAAAGACTTCGAAACAAACCTTTCTTCCTTGATCCTTCGCCTTCTCCGCCTCTGCGTTTCAAATGTTTCTCCTCTGTTTCTTATCCTCTCCTTCCATCAATCCTCTTCTTTACTATAGATTAATGGACTCCCTTCATCTATCCATCTTTGTCCTTATTTATATGATGCTCTCCTTCTCATTTTTACAAACCCTAAATCTCAAATCTCCTCCGATCAATTTAAAGCCATGGCGATGAAACCCACCGGTAAATCCTCCGTCTCCGCCTCCTCAGATCCCACGATCGGTTCCAATCAATCTCATGTGGTGGCGTCAAAATCAAACGGCAAGTGACATGTATCATCCTTCAACGATCAGGAGGTCATGCTGTTCAAAGATGTATTGCTAGGCCCCCACGAATCTGAGCTACGTTTCCGTCTGATCCATTTTTGGGGAGCTCGAAACCCAATTAAAAGACACGCATCGGTCTAGAAATGCTTCTGATCGATGAACATGTATCGAAATCTCCAAATTTTGTCTCCACTCTTAAAACTAAAATCATGTTATTATTATTCAATCTTATGTCTTACAGTTTTCTACATTTTTTTTTGCAGGGAACTGTTATTCAGGGATTCATTCCATCAAGAAGAATTAAAAAATATTTGCAAGAAATGAGACAAGGATCTCTCTATAGTCTCTTCAACTTCTACGGGTCTAAAAGAAAGGTTGTCTATCGGTAGCTTCTGAAAGTGTTACCGTTTCCTTCTCCCACAACTCTGAGTTGTCCGCTTTTGAGGACAGTCCTATGGCTTTCGTTGAGGACTGTTTTAGGTTCCATACCTACGAGGATTTTGAGTCCAACTGTGATCTCAGAGGTGACCTTTACGGTATGTTCTTCACCACTTCATAATTTATGTTCTCTAAAGACTTTGTTTATCAAATGTATTATATAGAAGAATATAAAAAACTACAAACTTTGAAATTTAATAAGAAACTATGAACTGTTCTTAATTTATATGATTGCTGTTTTCTGAAATATAAAGAAAATTAATTAATATAAAACGTAAATCTCAGGTGTCTATCAATCTCTGCTTAAGAAACTTTCAACAGTTCATAATTTATAAGATTGAGGTTTTCCTGAAATATTCAGATAATTAATTAGTACAAAACGTTAATCTCAAGTGTGTCTCAATCTGTGTTTTTTGGTTTATGTTGATCGTTTATGTCATGTCGTCCACGTAAAGTGAATGTGTGATCAGTATAGTTTTTGATTTTCAAAACCAATCTTCTTGATTTTTAAGCTACCTAACCTCCACTCCTTCTTATGCAAAATGAATTAGATGTTGTTGGGCACTTGAAGCTGGTCAATGGATAAACTCTCAGTGTTCGTCCCTTCATTGATGAAGTGGAGGTAGCAACGACGCGGCGTGTTTTGGTTCATGTGCAAACACATGAGTAAGTATTAGTTTGTTGCATTATATTGAAGCCAGTATTCGTAAGAAATTTTCTTTACACGTTAGTTTCTATGACTCGCAGGGGACCTATGATGAAGCTCTATCTTTGGGATCAAGCGGCCATCGACTTCTGCAACAAGTTCAACTCCTCTGAGAGCACTCCGACTGTGGTTTTGGTAACGACTGTGAACCCAAAACGTCTAGGAGGTAAACATTTCCCACTTTAGTATTTCTTATTTGCTGACAGTCGATACGTAAAGCGTTAACTATTGCTGCCACTCGATACGTAAAGTGTCACACGCATAGTTTATTATCGATAACAAAGTGTGGTAATAAATTCTCAGTACTACGCATCTGATTCTCATAACTTGGCATATAGTATCTTGGTCCTTATAAAAGGGCGAACACTGAAAAGTACTATTATTTTGGTCCTTTCCTAGATTCTTAATAATGTAGTATTTTCCAAACATGTGAAACTTCGCTTCTGATTTTCTCAGTACTTGGTATATAGAATCTTCTTATTCCTATTTATCATATATATCTAGGCTTAAATAGTACATTGCCAGCAGAATAGTTATACACAACTAACATGTCTATTGTTTGTTCCAACTTCCTTGATCTCATCATACGATAGGTACCCTCGCTCTCACCTCTATGTTCTCTTCACGCGTTTTATTGACCATGATGTCCCACCAACTAGAGACTATCTGACATGGTTAGTATATTTGTATTACAAGGGATAAGCTAGCATTTTATCTCAAGTAATTGTTTTTTAACGTTGTCTCAGGTTGAGCTCTAATCCAGAGATTGCTAAGAAAGTTAATGCAGAGGTTGTGACAAAGCCTGAGACACTGACTATTGCTGAAATATTCTCCTACATCGACCAGCCCGACGCAAAGGTACAAATAAAGCCCTATATTACGTATTCTTTTCAAAACGCTTACATAATGAAATCATTGTTTCACACACGTTTGCAGGCTGCACTTTTTGAGTGCACTGCCACGATCGATGATGTTGTGCATGGATATGCTTGGTATTACATTGGCTGTGGTGGGTGCAAGACAGAGGCAATCAAAGGCCCTACGTCACTGATGTGTCCAAAGTGTGAGAAGGACGACACTGCCGGTGAAGCACAGTATGAGCTCTAACCTCATTATTTATTACATTTGTTCTGTTGTTGGCTTCTAACATTGTCATTACAGCTACCGAGCGAGGATTTCTGTTTTTGTCCTGTTGGGTGATGCTGGTCGTGAGCTTGCTGGGAAGCATGCATCGGAATTAGTTAGTAGCTACTTCGAGGTAAATATGCAGGTTATTTCATCATCCCCAATTTATTAAGCTTACACATTTATTTTAAATGTTAGGCTAATGGAGACAAAGGAGCTGATTTCCAAGTGCATGTGCCACAACATCTACTCAACGACATTCGACAAACGCATAAGTTTAGTGTGAAGGTTACTGCTCACAACTTGACAGGAAAGACCCGAGCATTAACTGTTATCAAGATCCTCTCCCCAGCTGCACCATCATCTATCCCAGCCTCATAAGAAAACATCATTGCTGGAGCATCCGATGATTCAATGATATCTGCACATGGTGTTTGTGAACCTTCCAAAAGCTGTGAAGATTCTGAGGAAGATGGAGTCAACAAAAGTTGTGACAGCGTTGAGCCAGCTACAGCCAAACGCTCTAAGCGTGCGAATTAGAGCCACCATTCATCTTCTCATGGATTGAAGGGTTCCTTGCATTTCAAGTTTTTGTTTTCCTGTTTACTTTTAAACTCAGTCTTATTTTCCAGTTTGAATCTTTTAGATTTATTATCCCTTGTAAACAGTTTGCTTTTTTGGAATGGATAATTTTTTTTCCTTGCAAACATTTCAAATTTTGTTTCTGCTTATTTAAATATTTATATTACATAAATGCAAATAATTGAGAAAGATTTAAATAGTTAACCTCCAACCCATGATAAGATCCATAAAAACTAAACACCATTAAAATAGATAAATCACCCAAATTTCATTCTCGATAACGTTCAAATAGAAAAAGGAAATATAAGATTTAATAGATCATAACGTCTTTGATGTATCAAGCTTATTCCACCAATCAACGTGCTGATTTTTTTTGTTTGCGCATTATTGCGGAAAACGTAATTGGTGGCATAAATTTCGGACCCAATTATTAAGTCAAACCTATTTACTAAGATATTATCTTCTGAAAATATAAAAAACATCAACATATATTCGGCATTGATATCCTTCTCCAACCTTCTCTTCAAGAATATTATTATTCCACAAAGAACAAAGCAAAAAAGCCTCAACTTCCTCTTCGGAATTAACGAATTTGATTCTAATCCAACCATTGGAATTGTTTACCAAGCTATTAGCAAGACACAACTTCAGAAGACTACGTAAGCGTATGAAAATTTATATATGTCAATAATTAAAATTCTTCACCCAAATATATAACTTGCAATCCTATTTATTTGATACATCGCTCTATTAACGGACAGAAGATCCCACCTGTAACCTCCACCGTTGATATTGGAGGTACGACAAATTCTTACTTCAGTAATATTATTAAAATATTTCATCATCTCCACATAAAGTTTTTTTATGTATTGTGTGCGTTTACAGTATATCAACATATATTATTTCTTTTATAAGTAGACCGCGAGATATATCACACATACACAATAATAAGTTAGACTCCACCAACAGAACACTTACAATACAGCCAATATGAATATGTGAACAAGTCCTCTTACACTCATTTAATCTTCATATATCTGATTACAAAAAAAAAAAAAAGTCTAGAGAAATCATATTTTTCCTGAACCATTTGTGTTGTATAACATTTTTCTTAGTTTTCAAAATAAATAATACAAGCTATATAGTATTAATATTCCTCAGTTTCTAAACCAAGTACATTATAATTGAAATCAGTTACCAGTTTGTAAAAAGAATCATTTTCAAAAAAACTCTATTAAACGCTTATAGATGAGATACAATTTTATATGGTTTATGGTTAACTATATTTATTGGATTCATTCCTATTATTATATTTAAGAAAATATAACCCAATAACACGATGTAATTAACCATATTGGCTAAAATATCGTAAGTCACACCCCTCTGTTTTAAGTTATTACATATTGATCCAATAATTGCCTTCAAAATTTAATAAAATATACTATATCAAACAGAAAGATGTATAGATTAACCATCAATACTATTTCGTCAAACTCAATTGGTGTTCCTAGAAAAACTATTCGAATAGAGAAATAGCAGATCCCAAGCTGCTTCGGTTATTTTATACAGTCCAAATTTAGAAATTGCTTTAATTAATTAGTATAGCTTGCAAATCTCTTTCTAAAACAAAGAATGCTAAAATCCTATTACCGTAATGCTCTTAATCATTGCCACTGAAAACACTCAATTTGAAATCAATATCATTTTGACTTCCTATAGAACACTGTTTCAACTAACACTAAAAAACATTTGCAACTAACACTAAAAAAAGACAAAAATTATATCATATAGAACACTGTTTCAACTAACACTAAAAAAAACTTAGATATGGTATTTCATAATATTAAAATTTACGTATGATATTAAATACTAAAATTTTTTAAAGAAATATTTAAGAAAAATACACTAAAATAGCCCTACAAAATTTTAAAAAAATAGTCTCTAAAAAAAATAACCAGAATGTTTTATTAAAAAGATTAATAAACACTTATAGCCTTAGGGCTAATTAATCTAAACTTATGATTTGCTCTTAAAGTGTTGAATTTGTGGGTTAGAGTTTAAAATTTCAAAAAGTAAAAAATTAAAAAACAAATTTTGAAAATTAAAAAATAGCCTATTTTTTGTTTATTTTTTTTCTTCAATGATATTTATGAAAACTTAAAAAGGCTATATGAGTTAATTGCCCAAATTTCATATATTTAAAACAATAACCAAATCTGTATGCCAAGGTATACAGTATCGCATTATCCCACTATGTATAAAAATTAATCGTTAAACTGCCACGATGTAGGCCAAATCTATTCATTTGCCTCATAAATTTTTTATTAATACGATTATTTAATTTCCTCCACGTACAAACACCAATCAGCCATGTTATAACTCTTGTGTCCACAAGACAACAAAACTTATATTTTCCATTACCAAACAATATAGCAATTAACAATTAACCAATTTTTACCATAAAGAATCTTCGTCCGGTGTCACGCATAAAAGGAAATGAGGTCGTCCCCTTGGATCAAGCACCAAACAAAAAGGTATCAACATTCTCCCAAAAAATAAACTTGCATTCCAAAAGTGTTCAGTAAATAGTACTTTAAATAATGATTGTTTTGACAGCCCATCAGATATGGGATCAACCAATGTTCAAACCGAAGTACTATGATTGTAAGTTCCAAATGGATTATTAAAAATATAATCTTCTCTACAAATTATTCATGAAACTAATTCGGTTGTAATTTTAAACTCACAGGTGACTGTGATAAATGCGAACTCTACGGTACAAAAATTACGACTCTAACAAAATGATTCATACCAAATGGATTACGCATGTACTTTTAATATTCATAACTTTTAGTTTTAAAAGCAGTATTACAAAAAATGCACGGAGCATGAGAAAAGCCATCTTGCTATCCAAACGAACATCAGCTACATCACAACGTAAGTATCTTAGCTGACAAAAGTTCTAAAAAAAACTCTATATTCTTTTACAATTAGAGGCTAGAGGATTAACGCACATTTTAAACGCTCCATCAGGACCACATCGCTTCCGCTCCACACGAACTAAGAAGACAGGTACATATTTCCAATGTATTTATATATGTGCAATAGATTATGCCTAATAATACTTACTATATCTGGCCTTGCGTTCCGACGCGGGTATTATTTGTATGGTAAAATATAAATATTATGTCCAATAATGTATACCATGTATACAAATTCAACATTCTTATTTGATAGAGATTAGAATAATATAAATTCGAAAACATTTTAGAATTTAAATATTAATAAATATAGAATAATGACTTAGAATGCCATCTAAATAATCATCTTATTTATATATTTTTATAAAAACTCTTCTTTTAATTAACGTAGATTCAAAAATATTTTGTTGGGCATTTCCCCCGATATCCTTATCCGTATCCGAACCCAACCCCAAAAACCCGATCTAAAATCTGATCCAAAGTACAAAAATACCCAAACGAGTATTGAATTAAGATAGATTTGATATCTATAACCAAAAGGGTTATACCCAAAGACTAATAGAATTGTTTATACTTTAATATCATATATATAATATACGGATGTCTACAAGCATTAAACAAAAAAATAATAAACAGGAAAAGATAAGAATTAAAATAGGAAAATTAATGGACCACACATTAATTTAAGTTGGAAATTTTATCATTCAAATAGAAAGCTAATTTAAAATCTTAATGGCTTGCCATTGTAAACAATTGTAAAAACTTTGAGGTATTTTTAATTTTATACTTATCTTTTAATACGTTAGATGTAAAGTTAGTAATAAAACTACTTAAAACCTTCCAATCTCCTTACAACTGTTAACTAAATGTTTATTCAGATAAGGGATCCACATGTACAATTAAAGAGAATCCAATTTTAGAATACACAGAATGTGGTGCGTTAGTATGGACTTCAGAAAGCACAGGGACATACACCAGAACTGGAGAACGGAGGTTTACAATATGTTGTAACCAGGGCCAAATAAAGCTTCCCCTACTGAAACAACCCCCCGCTGTGTTAGAAGAGCTACTTGAGTGCCATCAGAATCTACAACGCTGTATTGGCATTCACATCAATCGGAGCTAAGTTGGATTATAGTGTGGTATACGCCCCAGGACCGTTCACTTTTCGTATCCAAGGTTAGAGCCACCACCAAATCGGGTCTCTTATACCGTCACAAGGGCAGCTACCAAAATATCTCCAGCTATACATATTTGACACAAACAATGAAGTCAGTAACCGGTTAAAGGCAATGGGGCAAACCTCCACCGAGGGCAAGCTTGATGAGACAACGGTCAAGCGCCTTATTGAGATGCTAGACGAGAATAATTGCTTAGCTAAGGTTTTTCGACGCGCCCGTGACTACTATGAAACCAACTCTGGAGAAGAATTCAATATTAGGTCGGTCCCAGATAAACAGAAAGGGAAGGAATATGATCTACCGAGTACGAGTGAGGTGGCAGGACTAATTGTAGGAGATATGTCATCGACAATTGGAGAACATGATATAGTGGTCCAGTTTCAATCAGAGACTTTGCAGCAGATACGCGACGACCATCCTTTATACATGAGCCTCCAATATCCCCTCTTGTTCCCATATGGCGAGTATGGTTTCCACCCTAAGATACAATTAAACCTTGAAACTGGCACCTCAAAAACAAGACAATTCCTAACGATACGACAATATTATGGCTCACAAATTCAGACGAGGCTTAATCAAGGAATGACATTGATAAAACGAGAGCGCCTACTACATCAATATGTTGTTGATGTCTATACAGCAATTGAAGAGGATTGGATTAGATGGGCCAGGAACAATCAAGATGTCCTAAGGGCCGATATGTACAGTAACGTCCTGACGTTGTAACCAAAGGTGACACAGATGCCAAACTCATTGGCCAGAGGTTTATACTCCCATCAAGTTTCACTGGCGGACCCCGGTACTTAGTTGAGAAATACCATGATGCAATGGCTATTTGCAGACAATTCGGCAACCCGTATTTGTTCATTACAATGACGGTCAATCCTAACTGGCTAGAGATTGAACAACATCTAGCAACATATGGTGGAGATTCTCCCAATGATAGACCAGATATCGAATGTCGAGTTTTTAAAATAAAGTTGGACCAAGTACTTGAGGACTTCAAAAAGGGAACATTTTTCAAACCATATACAGCATGTAAGTTACCATAAATTTAAGTCGTAATTCATTTTTTGTCTTCTAATACATAACTACCCTTACTATTTCTACAGCTCTACATAGAATAGAGTTTCAAAAGAGAGGGCTTCCTCATGCACATATATTATTGTGGTTTGGTAACTCTTCTAGAACACCAAGTGCGGAAGAAGTTGATAAAATTATTTCCGCAGAGCTCCCAAACAAAGAAGAGGACCCATAAGGTTACAACTTAGTCTCAAAACACATGATCCATGGACCATGTGGGGTCATTAAACCCAATTCGCCATGTATGGAAAAAAAAGTGTGCACCAAAAAATATCCTCGGCCATATAATGACTACACTTCGATTGACAAATCAGGGTATGTCTTATATCATCGCCGCAAGGACGAAACATCATCTGTGGTAAAAGATGGTGAAGTCATGAACAACACATCTGTTATACCTCATAACATTGATATCTTGAAGAAATATGAAGCCCATATTAAGGTTGAATTGTGTAACCGTACAAGTGCAGTGAAGTATATGTTCAAGTACATAACCAAGGGTGTTGACAAAGCAACTGCTGTTTTGAAAAAGGGAATAGGACGAGTACCTTTGACAAAGGTAAGGAGGCGGTCACCAAGCAGCCAAATGAGATCCAGGATTTCATCGAGTGTTGCTATTTATCAGCATGTGAATCTATGTGGCGAATATTTGGTTTCCACATACACAAAAGAAAACCATCAGTCCAAAAGCTAATCACTCACTTGGAAGGTGAACATAATATCACAGTCAAAGAAACAGATGATCTAGGACGTGTTATCCGGAAGCCAGGTATCGAGAAAACTATGTTCACTGAGCTAATGGTGTTATGCAGAAGATCAGAGTTCGCACAAACATTAACGTACGTGCAAATTCCTGAATATTTTGTAGGGAACAATAGCACTAAAATGGTCCAAACCTAAGAAGGAAGTACAAATTGGACGAGTAGTAACTGTTCACCCATCATCAGGTGATCGCTATTACCTAAGGATCCTCATAAATAAGATTAAGGATCCTAGGAGTTACGATGAGCTCAAAACGTTTAACGATGTTAAATACCCTGATTACAAATCAGTTTGTTACGCAAGAGGGTATTTAGACAACGATGTTTTGGCACGAGAGTATGTCGGAGTGTAGCACATGGACTACTCCATTCCAACTCTGCGATATGATTGTCACATTCATGATCAATTGTCTCGTATCGAGCCCTAAGGATCTTTGGGAACATTCCTAGAAATCAATGAGCAAAGACATACTTTATAAGAGGCAGAGCATACTCGGTCATAAGAATCTACAGCTGGATGATAAAAACCTTGAGAAGTATACATTAATCAAAGTGGAAAATTTGATGTGCATGCATGAACGCTCATTGAATGATTTTGGAGGCCTACTAAAGATAAAACCAGTATTGCGAAAAGAACTTGGGAATAGTTTGTGGAATCAAGAGCTAGACTACGATGTTGTTGAGGAAACACTGAAACACGAAACGCAATACAACCTGTTGAACAATGAGCAACGTGTCATCTATAATGCTGTTTTGGAGTCTATCGAAAAGAAGGAAGGGAAATTGTTCTTTGTAAATGGGGCAGGTGGCACTGGGAAAACTTTCTTATACCAAACCATAATATCTAGACTTCGATCAAGGAAACAGATCGTTCTGCCGGTTGCCTCATTAGGAATAGCTGCATTACTTCTACCAAATGGAAGGACAGCACATTCGCGCTTCAATATTCCTTTGAAGCTGTCTGAAGAAAAACTATGCCACATCAAACCGGGTACAATGCTTGCTGAATTAATAGAGAACAGTGACCTTATTATTTTGGACAAAGCACCTATGACGCATAAGCATGCTTTCGAATCACTAGAATTTTTTTTTGAAAGACTTATTGTCAGCTAAAAACCCAGAAGCAAAACTTCAAACATTTGGTGGAAAAACGGTTTTGTTGGGCGGTGATTTTAGACAGATCTTACCCATAATTCCGCAAGGAAATATAACGGACACCGTCTTGGCTTCTATAAGCCACTGTTACCTATGGGAAAGTTGCCACAAGTTCTCTTTGAAGACAAATATGCGGATAAATCGAGCTGATTTAGAGTTCTCTGACTGGGTTTGACGAGCACCATGAACAAATGACTAATGTCGACATGTCATTGCTTCAACAGATAAACGAGGACCCCCTTAAACAAGTTGTGGAGACTGCATATGGTGATCTCACAAAACTTAAAACATTTGATAGTTCGTTCACTAACAAAACTATATTCACTCCACAAAACGAAACAGACGATGAAATCAACGCCTATACCATCTCCCACACTGATGGTGTTTCAAAAGAGTATTTCAGTTCAGGCAGTTTCGAGATATCAGATACCCGATCTGAGCAGAACGACACTTTATACGCTATTGAGTATCTCAATTCTTTGGATTTCCCAGGACTACCTACACATAAGCCGACTCTCAAAATTGGGGCACCAGTCATGCTCCTACGAAACCTAAATCAAAAAGGAGGCTTATGCAACGGTACCCGTTTAATCCTAACTTATGTTGGAGAACACGTTCTAGAGGCTGAAATTGTCACTGACTCTCACATTGGTAAAAGAGTTCTTATCTCAAGAATTGTTCTCTTGCAAGATGAAACACGACTACCTTTCACATTACGTAGACGACAATTTTTTATCAGACTATGTTACGCAATGACAATAAACAAAAGTCAAGGGCAAAGTTTAAAAGAAGTTGTTTTATATTGACAAAAGTCGGTATTCACTCATGGTCAATTGTATGTAGCTCTCTCCGTGTTACTAGCAAGGCTGGATTAACAATCATGCAAGGAAAAGATTCTCATCTAGAGAAAGTGAAGAACATAGTCTACAAAGAAATTTTTAACGATCTCCTATCTCATGGAGGTAAAGGAAATTTAAATTTCATTTTTGATTGAACCCGCTTCTTCTGATTTTATTACTAATAATACCAATTAAAATGTTTAACAGCAGTCTAGGTATCGATCAAAGGAAAATATCACCAAATAAGCTTCCTCCACTAACGATCAATACACACTACTTCCAAGTACGTCATTCTTAAATACTATCAATGTACTTTGTTTGCTAATCTAATTACAATTCAACTTTATTAATACATTTGCTTACTTTTTTCAGGCTACACTTTCATCCATTCCACATTACCGCTATCCCCCTCCCCTCCCCTCCACTATTCTAGAAAAATTACCATTCTATCTGATGTTTATTTAGTCATTTACAATACCAACTTTTCTCAGCTTTTACACGTGACTCTTTCAATATCCCAGTTTCCACAAATATCGGGAAAAAAATAAATTCAACAAAATCTTCTACAGCTTTTACTGATTTCAGACCCCAAACTAAATAAATAAAATAAAAAATATTTCTAAAATAAAATATCTTATTACAAAAATATATAGCCTACTAAAGCTTTAAAAAATATTACATATAAAATAAAAACCCAAAAATGTTAATTTAAATATCTTACAAAAAAATTTATATATACATTTCAAACTCCCTAAACTAATACCTAAAAACAAATAACCTGATAAACAATAATAATTTGGGAGCTATTCTTACTTCACACTAAATATAAAAAATATGTTTTATGTAAGATATGTAATAATTATCGAAAATACATTTGATGATGTATGAAGTAGTAATATCTAACTCTATTGACATTAAACAATATATAATATCATTACTAAAATATTCTTCCTACAACATACATCAAACCTACTAGAAGCTCAAATTCTTTAAAATAAGCCACACACAAAAAAAAAAACTCTCCACTTGGTTTGTTTGGTGAATAACCTCAGCAGTCATACCCAAATTTTCATCACATGAATACTATATTGCAAACAGTAATGCTAATATTAGTGATAAAATTAAATGTAAATATGAAGAATAATAATAACAAATCTCGCTGAAAAAAAAACACTCAAAATAAATTAAATTAGAAAATCCTCTCAAAACAAAAATTAAATCAATTTAACGTAAATATAATGTCATTTGTTCACAAACCATTTAGTGTAATATTAAAACACTCCTCACTTAATTGTCATTTACACAAAATGTTACCACAATTCAAGAAAATTCTAAAACTTTAAACTGATAACCTATAAAACCGTAACACATAAAAATTAAAGCAATCACGAAAGAAAATTATTTACTGCATCACCACATTTTTATCTTACAATACCACTCATTTAAATAAAAATCTATGTATATAAGCCAACATATAAGACAAAAGTAAGTACAAAATCTAAGTTCAGATAGCATAAACCTCAGCATTGATTTTAAAACTAAACACTACTAGAAAACTTTTAAATAAATTTGAAATAATGTTGGCTCATTAAAAAAATATAATTTTGACCAATCTTTAAAAAATATTTTATTATTAATAAAACAAAACCCCAATATGAAGAACCATAATTAAAGTGTTCTCTCTAAAATTCACACTGAAAATAAAGTAAAAAATAATCTTCGTATATTGATAAATTAATGGCCAAAATTATGTAGGCTTAAGGCTGATACATATATTTGAACACTATATATATTAAGGCTTATATCATACTACATTTCATTCAATCGTACACTCTTCCCTCTTTATACGATTTTCTTTTGCTTAAGTTTAAAATGGTTGCTATTGATTTTCTTGGGGTTTTGAAGCCGTTTAAGTCTATGTGTAAGATACATGAGAAGATAATCAGGCTGTGGAAACAATATTTTGGCGCTATTGGAGGGACAATCAAGATGGTCATGGTTGATTCCAAAGTAAGAAGCTTACACTTTCGGTTTTGGTTGTCGTGTGATCTTAATTTATAAAGATATTATAGATTCTTTTGTCTAATAATTTGTTTCATGTGATGCTAGAGGGAGAGAATATCCATGCCATAGTGAAGAAAGAATTGGTCAGCCAATTTGAATCTTTCATTTATCAAGGTGTTTCGAACTTGATTGTCAATTTCTCTTTAACACACTCTTGTGGATCTACAAAATGATAAAAATATATAGTATAATAATATATAAGGGTTAAATCAATTAGAAAAATAATGCACCTTGGGCTTTAAAATATAGTGTTATGGTCTTGTGGAAAAAGGGTTGGTCGACTTTTAAAGTTTTTAGAAAATAATGGTCCAATTGTTTTCAGAAAATGTACAGTCCAAAATATCATTTAGTCAAAAGAAATTAGTACATATGTGACAAAGTATGCGGCCCACTTTATTTCTTCAGTAAATTAAGCTTAACTATGAGGCCCAAACTAGATAAGTAAAGTGATAAGTTGTCGTTAATAATCACTATATGTCGGCAAAAAAAAGATCCAAGAGATGAGAAACAACGCGAGGTGAAAAGGGATTTTAGGGTTCTTTGTGTCAAACTTGTATGTTCAAGTTTTTTGGTTTGGTACCTCACATATTTCTCGTAAACTAAGCACCGACACATGGAGAGAGTCAAAATCAAAAGAGGATTAGGGTTTGGTACCTCACCGATTTCATTCTGTTGAAGATTTAACAAGTGAATTTTGGTCATTTAACATGTTTCGTTTATGAGATTGTTGATCAATTCATCCTTCTGTTCAACCAAACATCTAATACTTCCTTTTCTTTATTTGTTTTCGATTTAAATCTAACACCGAGTAAACGACATCAATCTAAAATCCGAGTGGGCGTGAAAATTGTTCCGGGCTCACGATCTCAATCAGAACGACCCTTACAGGTTAGCTAAAAATCTTCATTTTATTCATTAGATCTGATCTAATTGACACTAATAAAAAGATTGTAGATTCATCTGTGACATGGTTACCTAATAATCTACTTATTAAGTATTAAAAATCATATTCAAACAATGTAATCAAAGTATAGTTTGACTAAGGGATATAAGCGTAAGCATAAAACTTGTATAAATTTGTTATGAATATAAGAAAAAAAACACATAGGCAATGAAGTTATTGATTTAATAATATAAATTATGAATAAAGATAAAACAAAACAAAGGCAATAGAATTACAAAATATGAAATGTGCAAATTAAAAGAAAACAATTAAAAAAAATAGATAAAACCACCGATTCGCCGATTAGTGTCTTCAGAATTCATTGTTTGCAATCCTGGTAATAGGAATACCAAAGGTTATCATCATATATACAAACACATGAAATTAGCAAACTCATTAAACCAATTGTATTACTTCTTTAAGAGCACTTTAAAGTTGTTTTAAGATTGAAATAAACCTGATATTATGAAATCGTAAGAGCTTACCTTGGAATCAACCAACACCATCTCTATTGTCTCTCCCATAACACCGAAATATTGTTTTCACAGACACACAATTTTCACCTTACTTTTCACATAGAAATTTTAAAAACCCCTCAATGTTTGTCACATTCTTGAATCCACCTTATCGTCAAACAAATCTTTTAGGTTAACAAATAAAAATCAGAAATATAATCTGCAACCAAAAATAAGAATTGACGTACTATTATACCTTGTCCCCAATCAATATGCCAGAAATTTAAAACACATAGTACTACATTAGAAGTAGTTGAGGTCCAGTAATCCTGAACTTCTTGAGCCATAGTGCCATAAGCAACACACTTTATATGAATGTACTTGGAATTATTATAAAATGAAAACTTTCTAGCACATTTAAAACCTTTAAAATACCTCTTTATTTATTTAGAATCAAAGGTTTAACTAACTCCATATCAACTACAGAGAACTGAAGTTTGCGGTTCAAGTTGGATATCTAATGCACTCTAGTGACATTTTTTATTTTTAAAAGGGATATATATAAGATTTAATTTTATACAATAAAAAAAATATCTAATGCATACCTTTCCATACTTTAATTTTCATGAACCTCAGTACACATATAACATGTTATTCACCTCTTAGTTTTATGGCTTCATTTACATCATTTTCAAACTTACCCCACAACACAATGGGCAAACGTTCATCCCTATAACAGTATAGAACAATAGGCAAAAATATGCAAATCACTTTGTGAAAAATATTTATTACAAACTCGGAACCAATGAACTTATTTGTATCATAAAATAAATTTCAGTGGATAGAATATATCATTACCCATGGCTCCTTAGCTCCACATCAACTTAGGTGTTTCTTTTCCATTAACTAAAACCATTTCGACATGGGCTACCTCCACCACTTGTCCAATGACATCTACAAAATAATAGGTAAGATCAAATAGTAAAACCTTCATATGATTATAAAAATACATTGCATACACTTTAAAAGACTCACCAACCAAGAAGTATGAGTTGAGGGTTCCATCCATGATAGCTCCATACGAAACTGGGTTGAAACCTGTCAAGTTGGCAGGAAAATCATCGCATGACCTCACCCGAGTTTTGGAAAGGAACACAATTCGGTATGGATGTTTGGTTGTGTGGTGTGATCCACAAGAGTGTGTTAAAGAGAAATTGACAATCAAGTTCGAAACACCTTGATAAATGAAAGATTCAAATTGGCTGACCAATTCTTTCTTCACTATGGCATGGATATTCTCTCCCTCTAACATCACATGAAACAAATTATTAGACAAAAGAATCTATAATATCTTTATAAATTAAAATCACACGACAACCAAAACCGAAAGTGTAAGCCTCTTACATTGGAATCAACCATGACCATCTCGATTGTCCCTCCAATAGCGCCAAAATATTGTTTCCACAGCCTGATTATCTTCTCATGTATCTTCCAAAGACTTTGATAAATGAAATTGACAATCAAGTTCGAAACACCTTGATAAATGAAAGATTCAAATTGGCTGACCAATTCTTTCTTCACTATGGCATGGATATTCTCTCCCTCTAACATCACATGAAACAAATTATTAGACAAAAGAATCTATAATATCTTTATAAATTAAGATCACACGACAACCAAAACCGAAAGTGTAAGCCTCTTACTTTGGAATCAACCATGACCATCTCGATTGTCCCTCCAATAGTGCCAATTGGACCATTATTTTCCAAAGACTTTAAAAGCCGACCAATGCTTTTGCCACAAGACCATAACACTATATTTTAAAGCCCAAGGTGCATTATTTTGCTAATTGATTTAACCCTTATATATTATTACACTTACTATATATTTTATCATTTTGTAGATAGATAATGTTAATATTGACTAAATTTAATTTAATCATTTTCACCCCGCAAAGGTCCGGGTCATATCCTAGTATAAATTATTATAACTCTACAATATTCCTTTCCTAAATTAAGTTACAGTAATAATATTCCACAAACTCCCCACCTAATTATGTATGCTCAAAACACACACAATAGCAATGATTTAGGCAACATTTCAGCTTCTACGTAAAAAAATACTAAGCCTAATAATAAATATTTTTTTTCATTCATATGTGACTAAACTAACCAATTTAGCTGACAATCTAACTTAATTACATAATCAAATTTGTTGACATTAGCTTTTAACACCTCTAATTACGGCAAAAAAAAAAAAGCAATCAATTTTCATTTCAAACAAACAAAATTTAACAGCACCTCTTCACCCTCATAACACTTATTAAACCAAAACCATCATAACATTCACCTAATAAGAATAAAAAATCACGTCACCCCCTGTTTTATATCAAAAACCAACCGAAAAATTCACAATGGAGCCAACAAGAATTTTCATAGAAGAAAAACAAGACAACCACCACCAGACAAAACACGAAAAAAACAGATTTCAACAGAAGCCAAGGTAATCATCACTTTATTCTCATACGTAAACTCAACAACTCATACCAAAACTACATAAATAATAGCCAATAACACAAAGAATACTAATAATCGGCTTTTCTACCGTTTCCAGCCATATCTCCCGCACCAGGCTTATCGGAAAAGTCATACACCTCAGGACGAGATACAAAAGGATACCGATATCTGTTCGTATAACCCGTCTCTGGAACAACATAAAACATCCAGCAAACAAATGCCCACCAGCTTTATATGCTTCGATTACCAAGTCTCCTTCATTCCCAAAACATTCACATCTTTCCCTTCTTACAATCACTAACAATTTTATATACATGCAAGGACACTTATACGAAGACAGGTTCCCAACAAGTACTTCCCAAGATAACAAATTTATTTTGAAAGAAGGACACCTTTACGAAATTTCTAAAATTTTGGTTCAACCAAATTTTCGAAAACATTAGTTCTCTCCACACCCATGTTTCATTCAAATCACGCAATATACAACTTTCACAGAACTGGAGGACATCAGTCCAAACTTCCATGTTCACAGTTTCTCTCCTCCAAATTACAACCACCTCCTATGCTTTACCATTGTCAACCCCTATTTGCCAGGTTAATCATTCATTCTAACATATTTCCTAACCTTAACATTTTAAGAGAAAATTCCAAACTAACCACATACATTATTAGCAGATGTCGTCGGAAAGAGATACGCATGATACAAGACTTAAAACTGCACAATCCAAAAAGCAAATCCAAACTCATAATTGGTATATTGCTAAACAGGTATTTTTTGAAAAATAAAAAACAAATATTTCATCAACCAACATCTAATCATACATACAATTATATTTCAGGTCCACAATAGTCAAACTCACATTGTGAGATAAACAGCAGCAGATTTTAGATCTCTAAAAACCAAGGAAAATATAAAATTTCAAATCGTTATCACACAAGCATCATCCCAACCATATACAAAGGCAAGTCGTATATATTTTACTTTTCCTCTATACAATAAAAAATTAACAACACACAACTGCAGGGAAACTACAATTTGCTTCATCACTAACAACAAGATTTTACTTTGACACCTCGATCAACCACATCAAATACTTCAAAGAACGGATAGCAAGTAAATCACACAATGAACATAAGGGCACCTTACCTATGGTTTATAGAAAATAAAAATCTCAACAACATATTTCTTTACATTTCCTCTTTGTTTACTCATATCTTCATCTTTTATTATATTTTACATTTTGATATAATAAGTTTAGCAAAATAAAATTTTCCAACTCACTCAGAAATGTAACAATTCAAACTATTACAAGGTATATTCATCTAATCTAAAAAATATTATATTCATTAAATAAACTTAAATTAAAATTTTATTTCTAAAAAAAAAAAAAATCCACTTTTCGCACATCATACGGACAAAAAAAAGAACTAGTATATATAAAGAAGTAAGTCGGTTGTGACTTACGGACTATAAGAAATAAAATAATTTAATATTAAGTAATGGATAATCGTTTTGTATTTATCTCATTTATAATACTCTTTATTTTCTCTTGTAGCTAAAGAAAAGAAGATTTTACTCCACAGAGGCATGAACACCCTTTCCCTCCATTTACTCATACCGACGGCTATTCACCTCAGGTCCTCACGCGCCACCTCATGGTCCCTTCCACGCGCTGCCTCTCCCTCCTACTTACGCATCACCTCTCCGTTAAGTTTACGCGCCACCTTGTCGGACGGCTCACAGTCAGTCGAAAAGCAAACTCTAGAGGTCCTAGAATGGGGCGCCCTCTGCAATCAGCTCTCTCCCTTCGCCTCCACATCAATGGGCCTCTCCGCCACCAGAAACGCCGATATTCCGGTGGGAAAATCTCCGGAAGAGAGCAGGAGCCTCCTCGAGGAGACGGCTGCTGCGTTGGCTGCCATGGAAGTGATGGAGCCGCGGCAATTGGGTCTGTCTGAGATCCTGGACTTGTCTGAAATAATAGAGCGTGCTATGGCTGGTCAATTGCTCACCGTTAGAGAGCTCTGCGCCGTTCGTAGCACGTTAAGGGCTTCTTCATCAGTTTTTGAGAAACTACGAAGAACAGCTTTTCATGATAAGCGGTATAATCAGTCTTAATCCTCTCATTTTTTTCATGAAAATGTTTATAGAGATGATTTTTATAATGTCATAAAACAATACTCAGGATGAATAGAGCTCATTGTTTCATCTGAGGTGCAGAGAATGTGTTAGAAGCTCCTCGTGGCTCTTATTCTCTTACTTATCTTGTAGGGTTACACCTCTTGTAGAGATACTTGAGGGTTGTGATTTCAAGACTACATTGGAGCACAAGATTGGTTTTTGTATCGACTGCACCATGTCTGTGATTCTTGACAGAGCTAGCGAAGATCTCGAGATCATTAGATCCGAACGGAAGAGAAACATGGAGAATTTGGATTCTCTTTTGAAGGAAGTATCTACTAGGATTTTTCATGCCGGGGGAATCGACAAGGCAACGATAACCAAGCGGAGATCGAGGATGTGCGTAGCTATCAGAGCTACACACAAAAGTTTGCTTCCGGGTGGTGTTGTTCTAAGTGTTAGTAGCTCAAGGGCCACATGCTTTATGGAACCAAAAGAGGCAGTAGAGCTTAATAACATGGAAGTGAGGCATGCCCTTTCGGAGAAAGCTGAGGAAATGGCGATTTTGAGCATTTTGACTTCTGAAGTGTCGGCGGCACAGAGGGGGATATTGCATTTGTTGGATAGAATACTACAACTTGACGTTGCTTTTGCAAGAGCATCACATGCTAAATGGATGGATGGTGTCTATCCCACATTAACTTCAGAACACACTAAAACACTGGACATGGATGGAGACGGTACATCTCTAGCTGTAGACATTGATTCTGTGCAGCACCCGTTGCTTCTTGGATCCGTATTAGGCAACCCAAATGGTGGAAACCTCTTCCCTGTGCCAATAGACATTAAGGTTGAAAGCAGATCCAAAGTAGTCGTCATCTCGGGTCCAAACACAGGAGGAAAGACCGCTTTGTTAAAGACATTGGGATTAATCTCTCTTATGTCCAAATCAGGGATGTATTTGCCTTCTAAGAATCGCCCGAGGTTGCCTTGGTTTGATCTTGTTCTCGCTGACATCGGAGATCCTCAGGTATTATTACCCTCTTGATTATCTTCTTATGAACTTTGTTGTGAACCAATCTAAAAGAAAAACTTAATATTTCTTGCAAAGTTTCTTTGTTCTTTATCTTTACAAATTTTCATTTTCAGTCTTTGGAGCAGAGCCTGTCAACATTCAGTGGCCACATCTCACGGATATGTCAGATACTTGACATTTCTTCAGAAAATTCGCTTGTCCTACTAGACGAAATCTGTAGTGGGACTGATCCTTCAGAAGGGGTTGCGCTTGCTACGAGCATCCTACAGTATATTAAGAACCGTGTTAATGTGGCTGTTGTGTCCACACATTACGGTGACTTGAGTCGCTTAAAGGATAATGAGACTCAATTCCAAAACGCTGCAATGGAGTTCTCCATGGAAACTTTGCAGCCTACATTCCGAGTACTATGGGGAAGTACTGGTGAATCAAATGCATTGAGAGTAGCTAAGTCAATTGGTTTCAATGGAAGCATATTAGAGCATGCACATGAATGGAGGGAGAGATTAAAGCCAGAGCAGGAAGTAGAGCGGAAAGGCTCGCTCTTTCAGTCTCTTGTGGAAGAAAGGAATAAGCTAAATCTTCAGGCGACCAAGGCTGCAGCTTTACATACAGATTTAATGAACCTTTACCGTGAGGTAGGTATTGCTTCTTGAATATAGTTTGGTGGTTGAGGTTTGACCTTCAAGGGTCCTTTCAAAGGACAAATTACATTGGTTTAAATGTCATTTACGAATTTTGTTTTCTTGATATTGCACGGTCTCTCTGCTCCTGATTTTCTCTCTCTCTCTCTCTTATGTTATCCTGAAGCTTGAGCATGAGTCGAATGATCTTGAGAAACGTGAGAAGGCTCTTTTTAAGAAAGAAACTCAAAAGGTGCAAGAAGATTTAAGCTCTGCCAAGTCAAAGATGCAGAAACTGGTGGCTGAGTTTGAAAGTCAGCTAGAAACTGTTGCGGCGGATCAATACAATTCCTTAATTCTGAAAACCGAAGAGGCAGTTGCGGATATAATTGAAGCTTATTGTCCTAAAGATCTCCTATTAACGGAGGAAGAAGGGTATAGCGACTACTCGCCGCAAGCAGGTGAAAAGGTTATAGTGACTGGATTGGGAGGTAAGTTAGGCACCGTGGTTGAAGAACCTGGAGATGATGAGACAGTTCTAGTCCAGCAGGGTAAGATGAGGTTACGCGTCAACAGAAAGGACATAGAGCCCCTTCCTCGTACCAGAACCAGTGAAACACCAACTCGTTCAAAGAGACAGGTTACATAGTTTTCTGATTTCACGTTCTTGCAGTAGGAAACCTAACCATATTGGGAAATGGAAACAAGGCATAAAACTAGTAATAAAGTTGGAAGTTTATACCTTATAGATAGTAATATGATGATTTGGGTTGCAACATCAGTTCTTATGGTACCTGATACTTGCACAGGTAAGCATGAAAGAGCTAGGCAGTGTGTTGCAGATGCAGAGCGAACCAGTGCGTATTCAAACGTCAAAGAACACATTGGATCTAAGAGGAATGCGGGTGGAAGAAGCAATATACCAGCTAGACATGGCCATTTCGGGAAGAGAATCAGGTTCGATCCTCTTTATCATTCATGGAATGGGAACAGGCGTTATAAAAGAGCTCGTGCTTCAGAGGTTAAGCAAGCACAGTCGTGTCTCAAGGTATGAGCAGGCAAATCCTATGAACCATGGATGTACAGTTGCTTACATTAAATGACAAAATCTCAAACACATTCTTCTCTGTAAACATATTTTTGAAAAGTGTGGTATTATAAGGGTCCAAACAACTAGTTTCGATAGTGGATTGACATTCAAGTGTACAAGAATTTAACTTACAAGTGTTTTATTAATGTTTTACTGAAGAAGTGTCATTTTTTTTTCTTCCATGAACTAACAAATAGGTCAATTTGTAAACTCTCAAAAATAGAAGCTTGATGTTCTTGTTAAAGATAAGATTTATTTTTTAGAAGATTATCCTTATACAGGGCCGGCCCTGGCTAAAGCTGGTAAAGTCCATGCTTTAGGCACCAAATTATCTTATATACTTTAAGGGCAGTAAAATTGTTGAAGTTTGTCGTGGTGTAGTGGTAGAAGTTGTCATTAGTTTTCTAATGTAGCCGGGTTCAAAACTTGAACTTAGTTTTCTAATGTAGCCGGGTTCAAAACTTGAAGGTTCTTTTATTTTAGGGAAAATATATTTTTGTATGTGGGTTGGATTTTAGGCGCTTAATACCAATGGACCGGATATGTTCTTATATATTTTATATTTTTGCTTTTGTAAGTATCTGATTTCAGCCGATTCTCTCTACCTATATCGAGAAAGCATTCAGTTTTTGTAATAGAGAGAGATGTGAAAACATATAGCAAAATAAAAAGGTTTTCATTATATATTCAATTGATTTCTTTGACTTACTTTTGTGCTTTGCATATTGTCGTGTCCATGATAAGTGTTTCATAATTTGAAAAAGAATCAAATCCGGATGGAAAAGAGACTTGGCCGAAGGAAAAAAAGAAGAGAGAAGAAATGAAATTGAAATATTCTATCCTTACTTAATAGATATATGAATATAAATAGAGAAACTATTTAGGATAACTCTAAAATTTTCTTATCACAAGTATAATTTTCAAGGGTCAAAATGACCAACAAATTTTAATTAAAGGGTAAACAGACATTTATCAAGAAATTGAATCATCCCTCTTGTGTCACCATTCAATCCACATGCCTTGAGAAGTTTGAGTCTTTTGGTTCATTTCTGCAAGGATTATCCCATCTTTTCCAGAGAAGGATCCTATGATCGTGTTAAGTGGTATCATAGCAACTCTGGAAAGGAAGTGTTTGTTTTCTCTCTGATTTTCGTTTTGGTTTGTTCATATTCTGTTGTGATCTGATCGATATGTTGATTATTGTGTTTAAATCTGATAAATCTGTGTGTGTTTGTTATAAATCTGCTGGTATGTTCTTATTCTCTCAAGTATTGATTGATCTATGATTGTGTTTTTGAGTTTTAATAGATTCAAGGTTGTTGATCTCGTTTCTGATAAAAACTTTTTGGATTCTTGTTGCAGAAGTTATTGTTTGCTTGATATGAAACTTGCTAAGGTTTGTGTGTTTTGATCTGTTCATATTAATATAGATTAGTGTTTGTTTGATCTTTGAATTGAATTGTTTTGTGTTGTTATTGTTTGTGAATGTTATCTCTGTTTATTTCATACTCTTTGATCTCTTTTGTTAAGAACTACTTACTGGCTTAGTCTTTCTCTTGTCTCAGATACCATGACAGGAGATCAGAAAGGAGAACTCACTAAGGATGAAAAGCTGTTACTTAAAGCTATGAATGCTCAGATGCAGCAGAAGATGAAAGTCAACCTTGATAAATTTTGGCAGGATTTTAGACAGGAACTTCAACAAGCTACTGACCAGAGTCATGAATCTAGAAGCATTGAGAAGAGACAAAGGCGTGATCATGAAGTCAGGAGCAATCACATAAACAAATTTGCTGATCAAAAGATAAAAATCCCTTCTTCCTATGGCGATGCTAATCCTACTGCATATGTGGATCGGAGTGGGAAGAGAAGATGGAGTTGATTTTCAACTGTCAACATTATGCTAAAAGAGAGAAGGTTCAAATGGCTATTGCTGAGTTTTGTGGTTATTCTTTAAGCTGGTGGAATCAATTGATAAAGTCTAGAAGACTTGATAGAAAAGAACCAGTGGAAACATGGCCTAAGTTGAGAGCTATGATGCGTAGAAAGTATGTTCCAAGACAGTACAACTATAATGATAGAGGCTGGATTGATTCTTTATTAAACATGTAGGAAGTATTTATACATAGTACAATTAGGGTATTAAGTACTTTATACTAATTACAAAGAGATCCTCTAGATATATACTTATTGTCTAACACGCCCCCTCAAGATGGTGGGACTGTTGTGACACCAATCTTGCTGCATAAGTTCTGAAACATTGATCTTGGAAGAGGTTTGGTGAGACCATCGGCTAGCTGATCGTGGGTTGAGACATGAGTAACTCGAAGCAAGCCGTTCTGAACCTGTCCTCGGACGAAATGGTAATCGATAGCTATGTGCTTCATTCGGGAATGGAAGACTGGATTTGCACAGAGATAAGTCGCACCAACATTATCACAGTACAGTAGGTGCTGATGGAATCGAAACTCCAAGTTTTGTGAGTAGTGAACAAATCCATCTTAACTCTGCAGCTGCATTTGCTACAGCTCTGTATTCTGCCTCTGTGGAGGAGCGAGCGACACCGTTTTGTTTTCGTGAGGTCCAAGATACAGGCTGGCTTCCCAGGTAAATGATGTAGCCATTAGTAGATACGAAGTCGTCAGAGTCACCTGCCCAGTCTGCATCAGAGAAGGCGTGGAGGTGCGGTTGGTCTTGCTTGCGAAGGAAGATCCCATGATTCAGTGTGCCGGAGAGATAGCGCAGAACCCGTTTTACCGCTTGCCAGTGTTCGGTTGTTGGTTGGTGCATAAACTGCGACAGTTTATTGACTGCATATGAGATGTCTGGTCTGGTGAGAGCAAGGTATTGCAGACTACCAACAATCTTCATGTATTTGTGAGGTTCGGTTAAGGGTGTACCAGACTTGAGAGTAAGCTTAGGAGACGATGCCATTGGGGTGGAGACAGGTTTGGCATGAAGCATGTTCGATTTGGTGAGGAGATCAGTGATGTACTTCCTCTGTTTAAGATGCAAGCCGTGTTTGTTTCGTACAGCTTCAATGCCTAGGAAATAACTCAAGTCTCCCATGTCTTTAATCGAAAATTTTCGTGCTAGATTCTGAATAACACTCTGTATCAGGGTCGGGGATGTACCTGTGACGAGGATATCGTCAACGTAAACCAACAAGTAAACATAGTGTTGTCCTTGTCGGTAAATGAACAGCGACGTGTCTGCTAGAGAGTTTCGGAAGCCCGAGGAGACGAGATAGCGATGAAGTTCAGAGTACCAAGCACGTGGTGCTTGTTTGAGACCGTAGATTGCCTTCCGGAGTTTGCATACATGCGTAGGCCTATCAGAGTCTGTGAAACCAGGGGGCTGACACATGAAGACTTCTTCGTTAAGGTTCCCCTGCAAGAATGCCGTGTTGACATCGATTTGGCGTACTGGCCAGTCTTTGTTCACCGCCAAGCCAAGGACCAGTCTGATGGTGGTAGATTTGATCACTGGGCTGTAGGTTTCGGTGAAGTCAACTCCAGGTTGCTGATTGTAACCCTTAGCTACAAGTCGCGCTTTATAGCGATCAATGTCTCCATTAGGCAGATATTTGATGGTGAATATCCATCTGCAGCCAACAATGTTCATGTTCTTGGTAACAGCTGTTAACTCCCATGTTCGGTTTTGAAGCTGTGAGTTCAATTCCGCAAGCATCGCGGCTCGCCATTTGGGGTGTTTAAGTGTTTGTTGCCAAGTAGTCGGTATCCAATGAGGGTCTGATTGGAGATTGACGTTGAGATTGTACTTAGTTGCAGGCTTGACAATATTATTCCTTGACCTTGTTGTCATAGATGGCAAGGCTGCTGTGGAACCTGAGACGCTGTGACTGTTGTCGATGGTTCAGTGACTGCTTGAGATTGCTCTTCTTGTTTTGGTTCACTTGAATCTTCCCTTGTCATTTCTTGAGTATCTGATGGTTGATGTTGTTGAGTCGGTTGAGATTGTGGTAGCGCAACACTCGGCGAAGAATCAGAGCTCGCAGGCGTGCTGCTCGTGGCCATTGTCGGTGACTGTATGAGTGATGGCTGTGGGATGATCGTGGTATGAGGGTAGGAGAAGGATGGGTTCGTGGTCTCAGGTGTGGTTGTGGGTTTTGGCTGAGTAAGTAGCTGATATGGGAAGTTGGTTTCATTGAACCTTACATGGCGTGAAGTATATACTCTGCCAGTAGTAGGATCAAGACATTGATACGCACTCTGTGTCAAAGAGTATCCGATGAAAACACATGGAGTGGATCGGTTTTCCAGCTTATTTGGGGCATATGGTCTTAGCCAGGGATAACATAAGCAACCAAAGGTCCTTAGTTTTTGATAGTTTGGGGCGGTATGGAATAGTTTTTGGTAAGGAGATTGGTGGGACAGGATGGGAGTGGTGAGACGGTTTATGAGGAATACTGTTGTGGCAAAAGCTTCCGGCCAGAGGGTTAGTGGCATCTTTGCGGTTGACAGTAGGGAAAGGCCAGTCTCGACAATGTGTCGATGTTTTCTTTCAGACAAACCATTATGTTCGGGGGTATGGGGAGGTGTGGTTAGATGGGAGATTCCATGAGCAGTAAGGAATGGTCTAAGGGCAAGGAATTCTCCTCCATTGTCAGAGTAGAAGGTCTGTATTTTGGTTTGGAATCGTGTTTCCACAAGAGGTTTGAACTGTGTAAATACTGACTTGACATCAGATTTGGCTCTGAGGGGAAAGAACCACGTATAACGTGTGTAGTGATCAACAAGGACAAGATAATATTTCTGGTTTTGAGATGATATGATGGGAGATTGCCACACATCAGAGAATAGGTATTCGAGGGGTTTGGTTGAAACGATTGTACTTTGATGAAAAGGGAGTTTATGAGTTTTATTGAGAAGACAATCATTGCAAGGAAAAGCACTAGAAGTGTTTGAACAAGGTAAAGAAAACTTGGAAACAACAAATTTAAGAGTGGATGAGGATGGGTGCCCTAGCCGGTGATGCCACTGGGTTAAGGTAGCTTTCGTATCAGGGTAGGTAGCGTAGGCAGTGGGTTTCAGGTTGGGCAAGGGCCACTCATACAGTTCATCCTTCGTGCGGCCTTGGAGCAACTTCGCCCCCGAGCTGAGATCCTTCACCTGAAAATGAGCAGGGAAGAATTCAATGGACACCTTGTTAGCATTGCATAATCTATAAACCGAGATAAGGTTCTTGCTAACTGTAGGAACACACAGTATATCATTCAGTGTAAGAGATTTAGATGGTGTAGAGAAGGATGCAGAACCAGTGTGAGTTATTGGTAAACTCGAGCCATCTGCAATGGAGACTGCTTCACTTCCTTGATAAGGTTGATGAAGTGACAGGTTCTGTAGATCAGAGGTGAGATGATGCGGGGCGCCACTGTCTAGGATCCATGGACTGACATTGTAAGGCGAAGCTGCAACAAAGTTAGCCCTCGGCTGCCATGGTAGCGAAGCTTGAGAATTAGGTGCTTGAATGGCATACGATGATCCTGCAGGAGGCATCTGAGGGCAGCGACGAGCGCTATGACCAAAGACCGAGCAGATTTGACAGCGTCCCTGGTAGCCACGACCCTGAGATGCTGACTGAGTGTATTGTTCTTGCTGCCAGTTCTGATTTCCGCGACCTTGATAACCACCACGACGTCCATTGTTATGCTTGTGGTTCTGATTTCCTCTGTAGTTGGTGAAGTGAGCGGTAACAGGAGCAGAGGAAACTTGATTCTGAGCAGTTTGGAGCTTAGCTTCTTGGTTTATGAGCTTCTCATGAAGTTCCGAGAGAGACGGTGCAGTATCACGACTCTCAACTTGATCAACGAGTGTCTTGTAGTCATCCGAGAGACCTCCAAGTATGCGCTCTATCTGGTCCTCATGGTCCATAGGCTTTCCGAGAAGGGCAAGCTGATCAAATCTCGTAGTGAGTCCTTGGAAATACTCGTTAATGGACTTCGTTCCCTTGTTCCAGTTATCGAGTTGCTGTCGAACTTGCTTGATGTGTCCGCGTGTTGGTTTCGCATAGGTGGAGTTGAGTGTGTTCCAGATCTCCGCAGATGTTGTTGTGGTGGATAGGATAGGCTGGATCGATGTGGTGATTGCTCCTAGGAGACCACTGTATATGAGCCTATCTTGGCGTTTCCAGAGATTAAAATCGCTGTTGGGTACGATTCCTGCATCAGTAGTGATTGTAGCTGGTGGTATGATGACCGAGCCGTCGATGTAGCCGGCCAAATCGTAACCATCAAGCAAGGCGTGTACTTGACGACTCCACATCAGAAAATTCGAGGAAGTGAGCTTTGTCACGTTTGTCATATTGACATTGAGTAGGGTTTTTGTCGGTGAGACCGTGATGGTGTCATCGTTGTTGGGCATGGTGGCCGAAGAGAATGAGAAAAATTTGAAAAAGGGAGATGGCGGCTTAGCTTAGGGTTAATGCTGGCTCTGATACCATATAATGATAGAGGCTGGATTGATTCTTTATTAAACATGTAGGAAGTATTTATACATAGTACAAGTAGGGTATTAAGTACTTTATACTAATTACAAAGAGATCCTCTAGATATATACTTATTGTCTAACAACAACAAGGAAGTACTTCGAAAATAGTTTGAAACAAAGCCATGCTCTGCAAACTCAGTTCATACACAAGGCAGTGTGAGATCAAGTTCAACCAGTGTTATTGGTTTATCTAGCAACACAACAAGCTGGCTCAGTGAGGAGGACATATAAAAACTAACTCAAGTGAGTATGGATGTGGAGAAGCAACTCAGGAGGACCAACACAACACGTCCATCCATTGAAAAGCAATATCAAGAACCAGTTACTACTGTTTCAGAACTCAAAATGTAGAATCAGACTCAGTTGTACCTATTCAAGTAGAACAAACCAAAGCAACATAACCCATCTTCATATAGAAGAGCAGCCTGTTCAGAACATCATGGTTCCTTTCAAAAAAGACATGGTAGCAGAGGAGACACCCAGGGAACCACATGCAGCTTGCAGATTGAACCAACTAATTGTCTTTGATCCATGTGATTTCCAAAAGACCTTATTAGGTACTTTTCTGATCATACTTTTTGTTTGGAGCAAGGCCAGAGAAGTGGAGCTTTCAAGACACAAACTGGTCTTGAAATAGGTTGTATTTGAGGCTGGAGGAGAGTTTTGGAATCACAGAAACCATATCATATTGATTAAGAAGAAATCGGCTGCAACAACAATTTTTTTGGTGATCTTTTACCATCTGAAGATAAGGTGTTACACGTCTCAGCTCAGCAAGATTTTCACTATGAAACCAACTGGAGAATGTTATTAACTCTGTCCTGGATCCAACCAACCAGACAACGCAGAAAATAGCCTATTGATCATCAAGATATTGCCAATTTCGCAAAACATATTGGTTTGGATCAATTCCAAGAGATGCGTTTATCTGATTGGGATGGAAGGTTACATACCTACTCGTGGAGGCCTGGAGTCTATGTCAGCATATTTATCTTCCTTGGAGAGAATTCTGCCCGTGCTAAAAAAATCTTGGGTCATAAGAAGTTGGAAGCTGATAATAACGTCTTGCTTCTCAACCATGTCAAGATATGGAAACCACCAGATATGTAGCAGCTTAAGCACCATTACAGAAATTATCAAACCATGATTGGAGGAGAAGATATCACTGGAGAAATTGGTGAAGTGATCGCTGGATCAGGAGAAGAACTCATGTTTTCTTCTCAAATCAAAGAGAAACCACCAGATAAACTCAGTCTACAACAAACTCAAAAAAAATCTCTCAAGGTCAAACGGTTTTGAGTCCTAGAATTTTTGAATTTTTGAAAAACTCTAGTCTTTGTTGCGTTACCAAGATAGCTTTTGTCTTTACTTCCCTTGTATTTTCGAGACCTTGTGCATGTACAAGGGCCTCTATATTTATATGTTTCGAAACCAATCAGTCTAATAATAATCATCTTCTATCAAAAACGTGTATTTTTCATCCTTGTATCTCTACCAAGTTGATTAGGGTTTCTGGTGTGTAATATCCAGAGTTCAGGGCCTCTTATTTGGTGTGTCATATGTTAGAATGAATAAACAAAGGGAAGAAGGAAAAAGCATGGCTGAGAAGATCAAGGCGACTTGGGTAAAGTTAGTGCGCAAGAAATAATGCACAAGGAATGCACAAGAAATATCAAGAATGTGCAAAGTTTGGGTCAGCCTTGAATCAACCAAAGAAGATTTGTGCAAAGTCCTGGTCGAGATAAATTTGATGCAAAGTTAGGGACTGAAGAATCATGATCAAGAATGTGCAAAGTTAGGGATAAAAGAATCATGATCAAGAATGTTCAAAGATAAGGACTGACACCGACAAAAAACTGTTTTGGAGGCAAAAAAGCCATTTGAGTTCAAATTCAAGGAGAAGTCACATGCAAGCTTAAAGACCAAATAGTTGTTGGGTCAGGTCACTATCTCACCTTCTGGACGTGCCAGCCTGCCTCTGATTCCCTATTATATTAGTTGTTTAAGTATTCCTTTGTTTAATTATTGTTTATTGCAAGTGATTTCCTATTTAAAGGCTTCACCATCTCTTGTAACATATTGAACTGAATTAGTACAAGTTTCTCTCATCAATTTCGTGTCTCTCTCTCTCTCTCTTCCTTGTGTCTAAACAATATTCACAATGTAAGGAGTTAAGAATTATGATTTAGAGGCTGCCTTAATTCCCTTTCTCTTAAGGCAACCTAATACTTGTAAAACTCACCCCAAATTTTTCTTTATCTCCTCTTAAACTCTAGCTTACTGATTTTATATCCTCTTCATCTTAAGTACACAAACTCAAAGTGTTGTGTTACTGCAGAAGGATAGATTCAAACTAGAGATGCTTTGCCACACATAATCAGTTTACTATATATGATCTTGGTTATAGTGTAGACTGCTTCATATAACAAGTGTACTCTCTAGGACATTTAGTTGTATGTTAAGCTGTGTAAGAGGATTCAACCACCAGTTGGTTGTCTCTTCCTTTGAATGGTGAGTTCATGTTGTATGGTTGAAGGAGATTCAGTTACAAGTTAACTGAATACTCTTTTGACTTGTGACAAACACTCATGAATTCCAACATATTAGTCTCCTAGGAGTATCAAGAAATCATCCATCCCTCTTGTATCACCATTCAATCCAAATACCTTGAAAAACTTGAGTTTTCGTTTCTACAAAGATTATTCCATCTTTTCCAGAGTAAAATTTTAAGACCGTGTTACTTTTTTTTTGTCAACACCTATATTATTAATGATAAAGCCCATGGGTCATGATTACAAATGAAACCAAACTCAGCCCATTACATTAAACCATCATTAACCTAAAATGAAAAAATGACGTATGTCCTTTCCACGCAGCTTCAACTTAGGGATGATGGCTGATACGTGTCGTTCAAAGGGAAGAAGATTGTGCAGTCACTGGAAAAGCCACCGTCTTTACATTCCGGTGACTCTTAACGCCAATTCCGGATCTGACAACAACCTATTGAAGCTTGGTTTCACTTGACTGCTACTCTCCTAAGCGGCTCTGCCTTTTACCATCTTCAATCTCTTCTATGGATGTGAAAATCTCCAAGTAGCTTCCATCAATTTGAAAACAGCTATCGCCAAAACACTTGTCTATAGAACAAGCTTTAGCTCTTCTTAAGCTGAATCAAAAATAGAAAACTAACATGCAAATCTCAAAAATCTTAACTCTTTTGAATACTCTGCTGTTTTTTATAAGCAAATATTTACTTCATCTGAGTATAGAGGTTGAGGATAACCACCAGAAAAGACGAAAAATTGAAAGAGACAGCTGGAATATGGTGGTTTCTGCTACATAATCCACACACCAATCATAAAAGAAGAGAGTAGGAGGTACTTCCGATCAAACGGATCGGTCCTTTATTTTCCAATCTCACTCAAGAAAATAGAGAGAACATGATGAACTGCTTCGATGAAGATTGAAAATCACAACAAAATCGCCAACGCGAACAAAAATCTGTTAAACAGAAAAAAAAATCGATCCAAAGATTGAAAATATATCACAACAAAAAAATAAAATCTACTTTTTCCTTCTGAATGATAGGGATCTGATAAGAAGGAGATAGTAGAGAAGTTTTTCTCTCTCTAGATAAGAAAGAGACCCCTTGACTAATAGATAGGTCGTGTTACTTTTTAATAATAAATTACATAAAATATCAGTGAAATCGTCATTTTATCAAATAAAATATTCTACTGATCATAATGTTTTGAAATACTATTATTCGAATTGATAATTATGACAGTGATCAAATGATTTTTAAAAATGTAAATAAGCATGCGTGGCATGGGCGGGCGGAATACTAGTATAATGGAGTATATTTTGTCAAGTCCTACCCATATCCAAAACATGCCAAAGGCAGAAAATCAAACCGATCGCCAGCGTGTAAACTAACCGGTGATGAAATCAGAAAACAAAGACTTACGTAACACGTGTCATAATAGCATTGGTTACGCTTACGCAGACAGAGTTCTGGGAGAATTAAGAGGAATCGTGTTTGTCAATTTGTCTCTGCTTTCTCCTTCTCTTCGTCTTCTTCCTCTGCGCTCGTGTTTATGAGAGCTTAACGCCTGAGTCTCTCTCTCTCTCTTCAGCGTTTACACAACTCCGATTATCAATTTCTCCTGCGCGCTCGTCACTTCTTCTTCTTCTTCCCTGTACGTTGTTTTCTTACTTGATCTTCTCCTTTGATTCGAGTTCTCAATTTTTTAAAATGATGAGATTAAACTGCAATTCTCTGGGCTTTGGATTTTGTTCTTCGAATGCTATTAAAATCTGAATTTAATTGTTTTGTTTACCTCTTTGGGATCAGAATCAGATTGAGGAGAAGCAATGATTCGGCTTAGGGCTTACGCGGGGATTAGTACCCTCGCAACATTGTCTGTGATTTATCATGCTTTTAGCATCCGTGGTCAGTTTTACCCAGCCACTGTCTATCTATCGACGTCGAAGATCAGTTTAGTGATCCTTCTCAACATGGCCCTGGTTCTAATGCTCACCTTATGGAATCTGGTCAAACTTGTGTTTCTTGGTTCCCTTAGAGAAGCTGAGGTGGAGCGTTTGAATGAGCAAGCCTGGAGAGAACTCATGGAGATTCTCTTTGCCGTCACTATTTTCCGACAGGACTTCTCTGTTGGGTTTCTCTCTTTGGTAGTCACTCTCCTGTTGATCAAGGCTTTGCATTGGATGGCTCAGAAGAGAGTCGAGTATATCGAGACGACTCCTTCTGTAACTATGCTCTCACATGTTCGCATTGTTTCTTTCATGCTTTTTCTCCTACTCTTAGATGGTCTCTTTACGTATACTTCTATACGGCAATATATTCACACACCCAAGGCTTCCATGTCAGTCTTCTTCACGTTTGAGTAAGTGTCTTTTTGCCTTCTTACTTTTTCCTTTTTTGTCATGGAATCATCTATGGTTTGATGTTATTAAGACAGGCTAGAAAACCTTAAGAATTGGAGCTTAAGTCTTTCTGAACTATGTATCATACAGCCTAGCTTTAGTCATTAGCTGATGATTATATGTTGCAGGTATATGATTCTGGCGACTACAACTCTTTCTATTATTGTGAAGTATGCCTTCTATGTCACTGATCTGGTCATGGAAGGTCAATGGGAAAGAAAGCCAGTATATACTTTCTATTTGGAGCTTGTTCGTGACTTGCTTCACTTGTCCATGTACCTCTGCTTCTTCCTTATGATATTCATGTAAGTTTGTTTCAGTCCAAGCTCTTCTTTTTTAGTTTCAGTCTTAGATGTTATTATTGCTGGAAACTGGTTCCAAGAGTTAGTTGCATAACTATATATGTACATCTGAAACAGTCTTCTCTTTTTCACATTAGTACTTCCATATATCCTTACTTGTAGCCAGAGTTAAAACAATAGATATACTCAAATCCATAGACCTGATAATTTGCGTCAAACTTTATGCAATAGTTTGCTACGCAATTTGTAATGCACCAATGGATTTCATGGCAATTTTTTGGTATTATATTTTAAGTATCAAATTTTTTTTTTTTGGTTGAATAGGAACTATGGCCTTCCCTTGCATTTAATAAGGGAGCTCTACGAAACATTCAGAAACTTCAAGATCCGTGTGACTGATTATCTCCGGTATCGTAAAATCGCTTCCAATATGAACGATCGGTTTCCTGATGCAACTCCTGAAGAACTTAGTTCGTAAGTGTGTTACCAAATATTCTAAATATCTTGCTAGCCATTAGCAATTTGCTTATTCACACTTCTTAATGTGGGGTTTTCAGAAATGATGCCACCTGTATTATATGCCGTGAAGAAATGACCTCAGCGAAGAAATTAGTATGTGGCCATCTGTTTCATGTTCATTGTCTTCGGTCGTGGTTGGAACGACAGAACACGTGTCCCACCTGCAGAGCACTGGTTGTACCAGCTGAGAATGCTACATCAACAGCTTCTGGAGCACACCAAGTATCCTTGCAACAGGGTACCGTACCGATCTTTCTATTTATTTAACATCATCTTAATGACTTTTGGACTCGGTACTCCCACATGTTATGTCTCTTGAGGCTCTTGGTATGGGGGAATGACATCTGTGCTTAGCATGACCAGAAAAGGAATCTTATTAGTTTCTGGAAACATCGAGACTAATGATGTTTATGCTTGGAACAGGAACAGGAACAGGAACAGGGACTTCAAGTTCAGATGGCCAGAGCTCTTCTGTTGCTGCAAGTGGTAATTTGAGCAGGCATGAGGCTAGGGTTCGAGCTGCTGCTTCTGCAGCGTCAATATATGGGAGATCCTTTGTTTATCCATCTTCTGAAAACGCACTAGTCTGGTATGCGTGAAAGCTTCTATCTCAAACAGATAGTACATAGCCTGCATAACAACAACAAGAAAATTCAGACACGAGTTTAGTTAGTTTCTGTCGAGTATGGTGCCATGTCATTTTATGTCATATTGGTCTGAATATATCATGTTAGTTTTTCTTCTGTTACCATCCACTATATGAGAGTAGAGAAACAACTAACACTAAGATTGGACATATGAAGGTCTCAAGGCTATTCGTTGCTTCCTCAAGCAGAGCTGGAATCTCAGAAGAAATGTCTCGAGTCCCAGATTGAGGTACTTTGATATAATTTGTACGGAAACTACCATTTTCGAAAGCGGCTCAAGAGTTTCTATCAAATGTTTTCTTGGTAGGTGTTACAAAACCAACTACGTCTTCTAAAGGAGCCTGCAACGACCGTAGTAGATATGAAAGGAAAGTCGGTTGTGGAAACTGCTGAGTGAACTATCAAAGAAAAATGTGGCGAGTAAACTTCAGAATGGGGGAATGGTTTTGCTAGAAAGGATTTTGAAATGTACATGTTGGTTGTGTTTTAGAGCATGGAACATATATAAGGCTCTACAACAGTTCTTTATATCAGCTTTTCTGCAATTATTCCCTTTTCAGTGTCCTATTCGATCTCCATAACCGTTATTACATTTCAACTGCGCAAGTTTCTACTTAAATCGCCATGATAACATTTTTGTCTTGTTCATAAGGCATTCCAGTATTTTCAAATCCTTTAGTAGTAAGGCGGATATCTTTAGAAATTTGAATGCATACACATGTAATGGAATTTGAAAATACTGGAATGCATTCCAATATAAGTAACGATAAGAAATTTCCATTAAAAGTATCTAAAACTGAGTGACTTACAATTTTTTTTTTTTTGGGTGAAAATTTGATGTAGTATGAAGCAAGAACACACGAATTTCTTATATTGTGATCTAAAAACCCACAACAAAGTCCAGATGGATATTAAAGAACAACAGCCTACTTGAAAGAGAAAACTGAAATATCGAGGATCTCTAATGATTCAGATAAGAACTTCTAAACCGAAGATTTAATATGATTTTTTTAAAGTACTTATTATTTAATGGATTAGATTTTTTGTCTACCACTACGAGAAAACGGAATTCTAACAAGAAAAAATTTTACTGATAAATTTATGTCGTTTATATGAGAACGTTACGAGGAAACATAATTTTCACGTAAGATCGTCGTAAACTAACAACAAAAAGATTTTGTCGTAAAACAGAAATAAGTTCACATGTTTCATCGTAAAATAAACTTAATATTCGCGTGGACTTATGACAAAATATTTTACGTCTTTTTAGCCATGAATATCGACTGTACCAACTTTTTAGTTGAAACACGTTATTTCGGCTAAACAACTACTATATTTTTTCATAACTTTTTAGTAAAATTTCACCTACTAGTTTCATAAATTTCTTATATATATGTCGTTTGTGTTTCATTTGATTTACATTAAAAAGAAAAAAAAAACTTAAAACGTGAAAGAAAAAAAATGTCCGATGATGGAAATATTTTTGAGTTGCGGAAGTGGATGTATACGCATAGAGATACTAACGGGAGAGTAACGAAAGAATTTTCCGAAAGGTTGGAAACATTTATGCATCAAGAAGATTCTACACCGCTCGCGCAGAATAGCGGTAAGATGTTATGTCCTTGTCGGAAATGAAACAATTCAAAATTGGCAATTCGTGAAAATGTCTGGAAGCATTTAATAAAAAGATGTTTCGCGCCACATTACTTTATATGGTTTCAACATGGAGAAGGTTATAATTATGGAAATTAAGCTAGTAATAGTAATAACAATTTTCAGGATGAACCGGTTAATCATTTGCATAATGAAAATAGTTACCATCAGAAGGAGCAGATGGTAAATTATGATAAGGTGCATGATATGATAGCTGATGCATTTGTAGTTCATGATGAAGTTAAAGAACCTAACATAGATGCAAAAAAGTTTTATGAAATGTTAGATGCTGCGAATCAGCCAATTTACAGTGGCAGTAGAGAAAGTCTCTCTAAATTGTCATTAGCAGTTGGAATGATGAATGTTAAAATTGATCATAATCTACCTAAAAGTTGCATGGATGCATGGGCATACTTATTTAAAGAGTATTGACCGAAAGACAATGTGTTTGCTGGTTCTTATTATGAGATTCAGAAACTGGTTTATAGTCTTGGGTTGCCTTCGAAGATGATAGACGTTTGCATCGACAATTTCATGATCTACTGAGGAGGTGATGAGAAGTTAGAAGAATGTCGATTTTGCAAGAAGCGACGATTCAAACCGCAAGGAAGATGACGTAATAGGGTACCATACCAAAGAATGTGGTACCTACCAATTACAGACTGATTGAAAAGATTGTACCAATCTTAGCATACTGCTGGAGGGATGAGATGGTATGCTGAGCATACTCAAACAGATGGTAAGATGACTCATCCATCAGATGCAAGAGCTTGGAAACATTTTAACAAAGTACATCCAGAATTCGCTGGCAATAGTCGAATGTGTATCTTGGATTATGCACAAATAGATTTAGTCCATTTAGAATGTCAGGGAGACAATATTCATTGTGGTCAGTCTTTCTTACGCCATACAAATATACAATCTGCCACCGGAGATGTGCATACAACATGAGTTTCTATTCTTGACCATATTAATACCTGGTCCAAACCATCCCAAAAGGTCTTTGGATGTATTTCTACAAACACTGATAAAAAAGTTGAAAGATTTGTGGTCAACAGGGGTGAGGACATATGATTCCTCAACGAAGACGGATTTTACGATGCGAGTGATGCTTTTGTGGACCATAAGTGACTTTCCTGCTTATGGGATGTTGTCTGGATGGACTACACATGAGAGATTATCTTGTCCATATTGTAATGGAATGACAAATGTGTTTCAACTGAAGAATGGTAGGAAGACTAGTTGGTTTGATTGTCACCGTTGATTTCTTCAAATTAGCCATCCGTACTGAAGAAACAAGATATTGTTTAACTGGAGAATAAATTGAAGCGTAAATTGATTACTACGGAGCTCAAGAAACAGTTCGTTGTGGTGGTAGTTGGCATGTTCCTGATAATATGCATGATTTTTACGGAGTTCAGCACAACTGACACAAGAAGAGTATATTTTGGGAGTTGCCATATTGTAAGGATCTCTTTTTGCGTCATAACCTCGATGTGATGCATATAGAGAAGAATTTTTTTGAGAATATCGTGAATACAATATTGAATGTCTATATCTTATTTCATAAGTTTCATAATTTTATTTAATATGATTTACTATCAGACTTAATGCATGTGTTTAAGTTTGTTTAATTATAAGTTAAGGAACTTGGGGTTTCGGGTTTCGAGTTTCAGGTTTTGGGTTTTGAGTTTTAGAGATTTAGAAAATTATGAAAACTAAAGTAATAAATTGATTTTGGGTAAGGCAATTGGGGGTTTGGAGTTCGAAAAGAAGAGATTGAGATTATAAGCTAAGGGGAACTTTGGATTTGAGGTTTGGAAAGAACATATTGAGATTATAGAGTTAAGGAATTTGGGGTTTGGGGTTTCGGTTTTAGGGATTTAGATATATTCCTCATAAAATCCTCGTTAATTTATGAAGACTTTACGAGAAAATATAAGACGGGCCTGGTTATTTTCACATAAGCATATTTCATCGTAAACTACTCGTAGGATAAAAACGCAGGACTGATTAATTTCATGTAAGAAATTTCGTCGTAAACTACTCGTAGAATAAAACGTGAGCCTAGTTAATTCCTCGTAAATTAAAAAAAAAAAAGACAAGCATGTTTAAATCCTCCTTAAAATTTGAGGCCTTTACGAGGAAAAATAACACGGGTCTTGTTAATTTCTCGTTAAATTACGAGGACTTTATGAGGGTACATAACTCCTTATATATACCCGAACCATCCCACTTCTTATTTTGTCGTCACTTCCTCTCCTCTCCAAAGAAAGGTACTCCTCTCTACTTCCTCTCTAATTTAACTTAGGTGGTTAGTGTAGGATAATTAGTGTTGATTAGGTGGTTAGTGTAGGAAATTTTTAGATAGGTTTATGGAATTTGTTGATAATAGGATGATGATTTTAAAATATTAATTAGTAATATAATTATATGTTTTCTTTTATGATGGTTAATAATATAATATAAAAAATTTCAGATGATTAGAAAGAACAAGCTTACATCTCATTATAGAGACTTGTTTGGTGTGTCTGGTAGTCGTTCATGCGCATCATCTTCTTCAGCTCCCGGTTCTTCGGTTCCGGATACAGTCCCGACTCTCAGTCTTCTCAGAGAGTCTCCCAGTCACCTCCGTTTTCTGCACCATCGGTTCCGCTGTTTCTTGCGCCACCGGTTCCTCCGTTTCCTGCACCACCGGTTCCTCCATTTCCTGCACCACACACACATCAGGATCATGTTCCGGAGGAGGAGGCACCTCCGGTTGCAGCCGGGATTCATCCCGATTTGCTGGTGCCGCCGAGTGATCCTTATGTTATGTACAGCATCGAGGACCTTCTCGCTCAGCCATGCAAAGAAGGTTTACCAGTCTTAGACCCGACAGACCAGACAGAACCTTGTGTTACATTACATTTAAAAAAAAAAAAATTTACAACAACAATAAATAATTTTTTTTTTCAGGTTTGGGGTTGACGGTTGTGTCTGTAATAACCCTCACGAACCAATGAATTTTTGATCGAGAAAAATTCCGCTCGACCAGTTGGGAGTTGGTCGATCAGATTTAAAAAAATAAAAACCAACCCGGAGAATTAATTTCTCGATGGGACTGTCGTGTGGTCGAAAGACCGTCCCTTGATAGCTATGGTCGAGTTTTATTAAAGCTAGAAGCGTTTATCTTAAAGAAAGACGAGATCCGATGGGCGGGAAACGTTTGGTCGAAAACTGCCCAAAAAGACCGTTTTCAGCTACTTGGCCGGTCATGTGCGATGCACATGATTTTCATCTGCTTGCTTGCTTATGTGGTAACTGGCACATGTAAGTCACAAGCTTCCAGCCTGCTTGCTCATTAATTCAGTCACATGATTGTCATCAGCTGCTTCAAGCTTTCTTCATGGGAGGGAAAGGTAAGCAGCTTACTGCTGGAAATGCTGAAACATCTCTCCACCTGTCCAGTTCATGCTTTACTTTGTTCTGAGTGAAACCCTCACCTTAAGTAACTTCCTCAGCTATTTAACTCCCTCTCCACCTGCTTGGTCGTCCATTACCACAAGAAAAATAGAGAAATATTTTCAGAGAAAAACAATGAGAAAGAAGAAAAAAAGTGAGAGAAAATTAAGTAGAAAAATCAGAGAAAATTAGAGAAGACCTTGGACGACTCTCTTTCATCCTCTAGCTTATTTCCCTGTATAGAAGATCAGAATGTGAGAAAGTCCAGAGAAAACCCTAGACTATGTTATGTTTTGTGATGAACCGATTTTGATTTCTGTTTTTAAAATAGCACAGTCGCAAGTTCAGTTTAAAGGGGAAGATCATCTGAGTTCTTATGTATGTCTGTTGTTGTGGTAAGCTTCATCTCCTTGCCTCAGGCTTGTCTTGATCAGAGGTGGTTAATATTTAGCTAAGCTCTTGGTCAGATCAGTTCTTTAAGTGATTATATGGTTTGTTAGTTTCGGTTTGAATTAATTTTCTCTAAACCGGTAGCTAACTGATGTGAACTGTCTAGACCTAAACTAAACTGAACTTGTCATGTCCTGAATCCACCTTGTCTGAACTGAGCTGATATGATATAGGATGATCAAAACCGAGCTTGAACCGAATTGATTTAATTAGTTAGCGTGAACCAAACTGCTGGAATATTCATGTTCTGAACCGAACAGATTTGATCTTGTCTAGTACTGAGCTGACCCTTGCTGTATATGGTCTGAACTTGTCTTGAACTGATCTGGTCTGAGTAGAACCAAGCTAAACTGTTATGAACTGATTAGAACCGGACTAAACTGAGCATGAGGTGAGCTGTTATAAACCGATTTAAGTTGTTATAGCTTGAACCGAACTGATCTTGAGATCAAACCACTCTGTTTCAGGCCAATGGTCGAGAGAAGCTTGAAGGATCAACCAGATTCATCAAGTAGAACCATGTTCTTTCTAGGTAAGAACTTGATCATTGACTGATCATTTTCTTAGAACCGTTAGTGAATTGATATACATCGATGATCTGAGCTGAGTTTAGTTTATGTTTGAACCGAACTGAATAATCTTATATCCAAACGTCCTGTCTTGGTTCAGCTGGTTGGAGAAGTCTGAAGATCAGTCTGGGTAACCTTGTGGACGTTTTGAATCAGAAGTGAAGTGGAGTGTGATTAGCTTGAGCTTAAGTCTAGTCTTTCTTAGCCAATCTCATGGATTCAATGGTGAGTCTAGATAGATGATTGATGAATTATGAATGAGTATAGCATTATTGCACACTAAATATGTTTGATTGATTAAGTATTGTCTCTTGATCTATATTTAATTCTGAAGTGTTTACTTTGAGTGAACACTTCAGAATTACTCAGAATAATTATTTGAGGTTTATCCTGAGCCTTAGTACTTGTTCTCAAATACTAATATATAAGTATATTATTCAGTATGTAAGTATGAATCATGTGAAGTCTTATTGTATACTCACTCTCCCGAAAGTCCTGCATTACCGTGAATTAGTCCTGCGATATGGAACAAGGTCACGAAGACACGATGATGGGGTCGCACCCTGGAGGTCGTGTAACTACATGCAGCGTTAGATATTAGATATTGGAATATCTAATGGATATGATGGTTATATTTATTTTTCCGCCAAGCTCGGTTAGCCTTGATGGTTTTCCGGGTTTAGCATAAATATAAATATATATTATAAGTATGAGTGAATGGAGGGCATCGTGGAGGTGATGTTAAGATAAAATTCACACTGATGGAATGAAAAGCCTTATATATATATTTAATAGTTATGGAATATATTTTCACTGCATACAAATGGAGTTCATTGCTCGGGATATTATTGATATATGTTGGGGTGTGGGATTAGACTCACTGAGTAAACTAGTTACTCATGACTCATTTGTGATGCAAGTTACCAGTAGGTGGGAGACCTTACTCTAGGACGGAAAGGAACATCATTAGCCAGCGGTAGATTTATTATCCTTGCAAAGACGTTTTGTATATAGCTTATGTATAAGCTTGTTTTCCGATAACTTCAAGGTCCACCTATAACATTTTTGTAAGATGATTTTGAATGAATAAATATATAATATATAAATATTTTTCTAAAGTACGGGTTCCATATGATATTAGTCCTTCTCCGGGACGAAATAACTATTGGGTATTGCTTGGTTGGGTTGAAAAGCCTTAAGTGATATTTGATAGGAGCGGCGATGTTCTCAGATTGCTAGTCCAAGGAACTCGAAAGTATTCGATAACCTCGGGTCGGCTTTCAGAGAGCATCGTTCATGTCATTTCCGGTCATCTACGATCGGGGTGTCACAGTGTCGCTCGGGCCGTAACCGAGACGATCAAAGGCTACTTCCTCGAGCCACATCCAAACTGGAAATCAATGTCGGACCACGTAAGAAAGACGTGGTTCAAATGTTTTGCGGTAGATTACTATTAATTAATTATATAAACTTTATTTGTTATTATTAAGACTTTTTATATTAATTTTAAACTAAAAGTAATCTAATTTTTTCTGTTACAGAAAAAAATAGCATTGGTCCACATGGATCAACGAGAAGCTGAAGAAAGTGTTTGTTGTAAATGTGAAAGGTCGATTGTTGGACACGGTCTCCAACAGGAAGGATGATTAGATCGTGAAAGGTTATCAACACGAAAAACCCGCTGAGATCACAAAGGATGTGTGGGATAGCCTCATCCGTTATTAAAAGCTGCCATTATCGATTAAAGTCTCCAACAGTTGCTCCACTTCCCATCTGACGAAAGATGAGCACGTGATGCAACCATGGTTGAGCCAGATGACTATGCAACAAAGGATAAACCGGGATGGCTGAATGGAAAGCTTGAAGATGAATCTAAAGTTGGAATGGAGCATAAAGATCTTATATTGACAATGATGAACATGTCAAACAAGATGGAAAAGATGTGGATCAGCCTCATGAATGGCTTAGGAAATTTCTCAGCCTAAAAGAAGATCAATACCCAAGTTGAGGATCCATTCTCTCTTTCTGAATGGCTAGCCACGAAAATGAAGTCAAGAAATCAGCCAAAAACATTAATATTGAGTTTTCAAGACAATTTTAGTTTTAATTAAGTTTTTCTTTTTTTCTACAATTTTAGGACTTTTCCAATTCCTTCTTCTCTACTTAAACTCTCTTTTGTTTCAGAAATATTATTCACTCTTTTTATCAAAAAATCTCTCTAAACTTGTGAATTCTTTGTTCATCATATGAACATTGATTGCTAAGGAGTTCATTCTCCAATTGCGTCTTGTTTGTGATTGAAATCAGAGTTCATTCTCTTGATCACTAACACATCTACACAAGATTTGATCATTCCATAGATCATTTCTGAAGATCATCCAATCAACCCATTTATCATCACTGAAATCAACTCATATCTCTCTCAAACCATCAGATCATCCTTCATAGAATCAGGGACAAAAAGGATCCCATCAGAAGGGATTCATCAAGTGGTATCAGAGTAGATCTGAAGGCTCTTGATCTTGGTTTGATTTTGAAACTTTCAAAATATGGGTTTGCATATGAGAATCTCTGTTTCTTCTTCTTTGTTTGGGGAATCTGTTTTTTTTTTCTCTATAACTCTCATAAAGTTTTTATCTTTCTATATGTATAATCTGCAAGAGGGCCAACCGGATTAAAAAAAGAAAAAGAAACAAAAAAAAAGAATTTTGAAAAGTTGAAGAGAAATCCAACTTGGTTGAAGAGAAATCCAGCCCTGGTGGTAATGCCTTTTGCAAACAAAAATCTTGCAATCTTTCTATCTTTTTCTTCTGTTTTGGGGTTGGGGAATTGATCTCTAAAAGCTTGATCTTTGTTTGTTGCTGAGCTATTGGATTCACAAAGAAATTTCACAGAAAAAACAGAGAGAAACACTTGAGAGAAGAGAAGCTTAGGCTATTTATATATGTGCTAATTTTGTTGTTGAGTTTCTTAATAGGAATCCATGTCTGGAGGAAGCAATGGCAGGAGGAGACGTCTTGAAAAGGAGTTAGATTACAACATGTTTAACTCTGCTACAAAAGCAGCCTTCGAAAGAAGAGAAAAATCTATGAGAAAAAGAGATTCATATGATATTGATGAGTCTGGTTATGAGCAGGAAAGGATACTATCTAGGAGGTCACTGGAAAATCTTAACAGGAGGAGCACAAATCATAATCAATTCAGTTTTTCCACAAAGAGTTTGCTGGAAAAAGACAGAATATGATAAGAAAAGAAAAATCGGTTTTTAACCATTCTGATTTTGTGCAGGAAAAGGCACGACCAGGGAGGCAAGATGACCCAATTAGGAGGAGCAGAGAACATCCTAGATATGCCAGAGAAGAAAAATGTGCTTGCTTTGGTCGTGATCCCATAAAGAAGTCTCAGAAACAACAAGCAGAATTTGATTATTTGCACAGCCATTTGTTTCAAGATAATTTCAAAAGGCTTGCACAACAAGTAATCAAGGAGTTTGCAAAAGACCAGAGTGTGAGATCATCCACACAACCTTCCTCAAAGGTCACTGACCCAATGAGTTGCAGCAAGCAGGAGCAGATCATCCAAGAGCTGAAAACAGAGCCATCTAAGGTAAGTAAGGAACTTGAGACAAAAAATGAGTTTTCTCTTTTCTCTCCTCAATCTGAGCTTGTTATCAATATAACCTGTGATGAACTAACTTGTTTTGAACCGGTGCAACCGAGTAGCCTTGTTTCAGTATCTCAGGTCTTAGAAGAAAACCAATCAGAAGAAGCACAAAAGAGTTCACCACCTGAAGAAGAGTTAGAGCATTCCAACACTGAAGCAGAAACAGATGCTAAGTTATTCTCTTTGAACTCTCAAGAGCACTGTAAGGAACTTGTTATGGTTAATTCTCTGCCTCAAATGTTTGTTATGGTTAGTTCTAGTGATGTAAAATGTTTTGGTCTGGAAAAAGTAAAAGAATTTTATGTTTCAAACTCTGTTTTTGATAACATGATTAATTCTTTTAAAGTGTTTGAACCTGATAAACTCTCTAATCAAAAAAATTTCCAGTGTGTTAATGACATTAATTTTGATCAGATTTTGAGTCTTGAGCAGTTTATGAAACATAACAGACACTTTGATCATCCTGAAAAGTCATTAGAACAAGTTCTACAACAACCTGTTTTCTATTCTAGAAAATTGTTTGATTCATTTGTTTTCAAAGAAAATGGTTTTGTTCTAAATTGTTCTAATCATAAACTAGTCTCTGGTGATTTTTTTGCATTTTTTTATGCCCTGAACGAATCTAGGAAGTTGCGGGAACTGAAAGCATTTAGGGTTGAAACCGAGTTTGTTTATGAATCTATTTTGGAACATGCTCATGCTTGTTCTGAAACTGATAAATCTTGGTTAATTTTGAGATTGTGCTTGAAGAATAGTGTTATTTTGAGCTTTGAGGATATATTAGTGTACAACACATTCTTTGAAAGACATGCTAAACGTGTGAGACATGTGCTAACTGATTCTGAATCTGATCTTGAACTTAAACTTTTGTGTTCTGATTCTGATCATGTGGGGCACGTTTTGAAGTTGATCTATGGTACTTCATGCCTTGAAAACATTTTGGTTTACAACACTTTCTTTGATACACATGCTGAGCCTTCGTTAAGTAATTCTCATTTTGAACTTGATCTTTTGTGTTCTGAATCTGAGAAACTTGTGTCTGTTTTGAAGTTGTTCATTAGGAACTATGCTATCACGTGCCTTGTAACCATTCTGGTTTACAACACTTACTTTGATAGACATTTTGAAAGTCTGAAACAAGTGAAAAATGTTCTTAGAAAGAAACTCTTTGTTATTGATCAGATTAAGAACATGTCTTGCACATATAATACTGGATATGTAGGCTTTGTTTTGAGTTTCCAGGAACAGCATGATCTGTCCCAAATGAGTGCGAAGGACAAGAGCAGAGACTACGATTATCAGCCTGTGACTTGGAAATGGAAGTACTTGCGGAAAATGGCTTCAAAACTCCAAGGAAGTTTCTTTCTGAAACTTTACTTTCATGTTGCTTACATGATTCTTTACTTGAACCTTTGTCTCATGACTAATCTGTTTCCTTTTGATGTAGGAGATACAGATTTGAGGTCAACTCTTTTTAAAGGAGGAGGGGATGATGCAACCATGGTTGAGCCAGATGACTATGCAACAAAGGATAAACCGGGATGGCTGAATGGAAAGCTTGAAGATGAATCTAAAGTTGGAATGGAGCATAAAGATCTTATATTGACAATGATGAACATGTCAAACAAGATGGAAAAGATGTGGATCAGCCTCATGAATGGCTTAGGACATTTCTCAGCCTAAAAGAAGATCAATACCCAAGTTGAAGATCCATTCTCTCTTTCTGAATGGCTAGCCACGAAAATGAAGTCAAGAAATCAGCCAAAAACATTAATATTGAGTTTTTAAGACAATTTTAGTTTTAATTAAGTTTTTCTTTTTTTCTACAATTTTAGGACTTTTCCAATTCCTTCTTCTCTACTTAAACTCTCTTTTGTTTCAGAAATATTATTCACTCTTTTTTATCAAAATTCTCTCTAAACTTTGTGAATCCTTTGTTCATCTATGAACACTGATTGCTAAAGAGTTCATTCTCTAATTGCAAACTTGTCTTTGATCACAAACTGAGTTCATTCTCTTGATCATAGACCCATCTACACAAGATTTGATCAGTCCATAGATCATTTCTGAAGATCATCCCATCAAACCATCTATCACCATCAAAATCAACCCATTTCTCTCTCAAACCAGAAGATCATCCTTCATAGAATCAGGGACAAAAAGGATCTCCTCACAAGGGATTCATCAGCATGGAAACTTGTCGATGCTTCACTCTACGGTCAAAAACCCCACATCGGTATCCGTTTGGAGATGGTAAATATTTTAATTAACTTTTTCTAAATATATATATATATATATATATATATATATATACTAACTTTCTTAAATATTTTATAGGCCAATGAGACGGGAGTTCTTCCTTCTCTTAAGAATCTTTACGAAAAGACCCACAAGAACAAGGCTGGGCAATTTGTAAATGCTAGGTTCGAGCAACTCTACAATGACGTGGTTGCTCAAATTGAAGAGCGCCAAACCCAGCTGATCCAGCAGTCCACCGATAGAATACCCATCACATTATCCACTCCTGAAGTGGATCAGATTTACGAGGAGGTAATTTTTTTTTTTGTTATTCATTTAATTTAACTTTTTATCACTAACATTAATTTTTTAAAAAGGTTGTTCCTCAGAAAAAGGGACGTACGTTGGAGATTAGTTCCGTTAATGATGTTCCAAGAGCGACATCGTCTTATGGTCAGAGACAGGATGAAAAGACTGCTCATTTGCGTTACGAGTTGAACGCGACGCGGTCTGAGTTGATCGCGACGCGTGCTGTGTTGAACACAACGTCTTCTGATTTAGGCGCGAAGCGTTCTAATATGGGCGTGATGCAAGCTCGTATAGGTTCACTCGAGGGTTTTCTTGACATTATAGCGGCTGGAAATCCACAATGGGAGATAAAGTTGGCGAAGAGACAGGCACAATTTAGCGTTCCACAGCCACAACGCACTCAGGAGGACGAGGAAGACTTAGAAAGAAGGAGTCAAGAGTTCTTTCAGGAGACGCTCCACAACAACAACCCCTAGCTACTTTTTATTGTGTTATAAATTTGAAACTTAAATATTTATAAAATATTTTCGCATTGATTATAATTGATTTTTTTTTTAATTTTCAAAATAATTTTTAAAAATATTTGATTATGATTTTTTAATGTAGAAGATAATGAATCAAAGAAATTTTGTAGCTATATTACGTCTATTTAACGAGAAAGACTAAAAATATTGAACGAGGAATTTACTTCAAAATTCACGCAGATTCGTAGTAAACTTTACTTGTCTATTACGATGAAATGGAACATCTACTTTACAAGGAAAGTTTTACATGTATTTCACGATAAAATTTAGCGTTCACTTTACGAGAAAATCTTACGTGTCTTTTACGACGAAATATTAAACTTTATTTTACGAGGAGACAGTTCCTCGTAGTTTTACGAGGAATTACCAAAAAAATATACATTACGACGAGCGTTTAACGACGAAATAGATTTTGTGGTTATTTCGTCGTAAATGATATTTTACGACGAAATAACTATGAAAATTATCGTCGTTATGTTTCCGTTTTTTTGTAGTGTACGTTAAAGGTAAAACAAATCACTACTATTAATAAATCTATAATTTATGAGTTCTAATTTTCACTACTATTAATAAATCTATAACTTATGAGTTTTAATTTTCAACTGATGCTACGCCACCAAAATCTTTTTTATATATTACTAAGGGGATTTTTCGGGCTACGCCTGGATTTTTTTCTATAATATTAATTTAATTTAATTTATATATTTTAATCAGAAAATAAACAAATATGATATATACTGAAATTGGTTATAGAATTATAAAAATAAATGCAAATTTAAAATTATTTGAAATAATTTGTTGTGTTTTATTAAAATATTATATAGGATAGTAGTAAGATTAATAAAAAGTTAACCAAATTATTAGTTAAGATCTATATATATTCTTTATCTTGGTTATTTACTTTTACTTAAGACAATTGTATAACTTATAATTAATACTGCATAAATTTAATTTGACTTCACAATTATTAAGTTTTTTTTTTGTTCTCGCCTTTAACAGAAAGTACCAACCGACTTGTAAAAATGTTCTTTATTTATTTTCTTCAGTTTATTGTTTTAACCAAAATTTATATTTCTCATTTATTGTTTGCTACTTAATTTTTTTTTAAGTTTTGTTTTATGATGGAAAGAAATTTTGTTTCATGATTTGAAATATTTTTAGTTGTAAAGTTTAGAAGGTTTACTTTCTTACAGTTGATTAATTTAATATTAATCATCTTGCAATTTCTTATTTTAATAATTTAAGTAATTAGATTTTACTTTGGAAATCATTGTAAATATTAACACTATTATTTGATGTTCGGGCTTTTTTATTTTTTTGTTGGGTAGTGTTTGTGTGCTCGGTCATCCCTTTTGCAAGACAGAGGCTACTTGCTCAAACATGGTCTTGAATGACCTTTCGAAAACATGTATGAGTGAGGACTTCAAACCCAACTTAAAAGCTCTCTGAAATTTATAAATGGTAGATATATAAGAAAATCATCACTGTCAGAGGTCTGAAATTATGTTTCTATTTGTTTGGCTATTGTTTTTAAAACATTTTTTTCTGAAGAACACTTAACTTAAATATGATTAAACACATTGCATAGATGTTTTGTGAGTTCCTGAAAATAATTTATGAAACAAAAATGGTTTAAGAATTTGAGAATTCTAACGGCTACAGTCTGATCATCCCCTATAATAATGCATTATTATTATTATTATTATTATTATTATTATTATTATTATTATTATTATTATTATTATTATTATTATTATTATTATTATTATTATTATTATTATTATTATTATTATTATTATTATTATTATTATTATTATTATTATTATTATTATTATTATTATTATTATTATTATTATTATTATTATTATTATTATTATTCTCATACTTGCCTCACTTCTCTTTTTTGTTCCAGTACTTTTGTTTATGATGCTTTGATAGTATTGTGTACAAACTCAATATTCAACTCCACCTGCTTGATGAAGCGTTTGACCACCAACCTTAACCCTTCAAGAATGCTTCTCTCGTTAAATTTGTCCAGCCTCACAATGGGAATAATATTAAGCTACGGAAAATATAGAGAAATTCCCTTAGATAGCCAATTTTAGTTTGTTTGTCACAAAAATAGTTTTTAAGGAAAAAAAATGACCAAAATGTTTTTTTTAAAAGCTAAAAAATTCATTTATATGCATTTATACCTTTAAGGTTAACTAATTTGGACTTTAGGGTTTAGAGTTAAGGGGTGGGTTTGGGGTTAGGGTTTCAAATTTAAAAAAAAAAAAAGAAAAATCAAAATTTCAAAAAAAAAAAAGTCTATTTTGGTCATTTTATTTTTTGAGGGCTATTTTTGTGACAAAAACTTAAAAGGGCTATTTAAGAGAATTGCCCGAAAATATATGTGGAAGCTCCGCTCTATTGAGCAAAGTGGACAGCAAGGAGCTCAATCACAGAAAAGATACATTGTTCTTGGAAATTCTGAGACTTCAACCAATTCTTAGGCAACTTTACGGTTGAAACAGCTTCAAGGTGCTTTCCTTGCTTTCCACTGTCATTTATGGATTTATATTTCAGTATATCCAATACCAGTGAAGCTATCGGAATGAATATACCACTTGCACGAGAGAGATTGTGCCATCGAATACATTTAACCCATAGGAACATGTACCGTGGTCCACTAAACAGTGTAGCAACTCCACTTATAACCTGAATTATAGTATAAAGTGGAGACTGGAGATCACAATCCTGAATGTTGGTGGCGATAAAACCAACACAAAGATCAAGAAAACTTGTGTAGAGCTCGTGATGTATCTTCTCAGCAGCTTCCTTATTCTCAATAGACACGTTGACGACTATTGTTGCCTCGAGGTTTGAATTAACATATTTGTCAAGCTGATTAACTGCTTTGTCACCAACTCCACTCTATATAAAAGAAAGAAAATCATTTTCCAACAATAGAAAGAAATCACTTCTCTCATTCCTCATTGTTTTCAAACCTGGAAGCACTCTATAATTGCAGAAGACATGGTTTTTTCAATAGCTGGTGTTACTGCACGTGCTATGGCTGGAAATTCGTTCTTTGTCTTTTCTCTAACACATCATTTAACTCCTTGCTCATGAAGTTTGTAATCTAATGAGATTTAACAATTGGTAACCAAATCACTAAAGCACAAAGCTAGGGAGTTGTAAGAACTACAGAAAAGATTTAGATAAAAAGACCAAAAGAGGTCACAACTTTGACAATAAAAAGGTATCTCAAATTTGCTGAATATTCAGAGACGAAAATTCCACAACTCTGCACTCAAGCACAAACAAAATAGGTAACTCAACTAATTTAGAAACCACTTATAGAGTAACAGTAAAGCTGATGATGATTCAGTGGTTTATCAAAATTAGTTGTTTCATGAGATTATTTAAACCCTAAACCCTTGGATAATCATAAATCCTTGATTTTTTTGAAAAAATATTTTTAATACAGTCAGAAAAACATCTTAAACCTTTGGGTAAATCCTAAGCCCTTGGTAACTCTAAATCCTAGAATTTAGGATTTATCCAAGGTTTAGGATTTACCCAAAGGGTTTAGGGTTTGTTGAACTAAACTTGAAGTAGCTTAAGGTTTAAGTTACTACTTTCCTAAAGAGTTAGAGAATAGGAAAGTTGTTATATTATGAGTTATGTAATTCCTAATGAGTTTAGGAAAGAGTGAGTTATATATAAGGAGTTGCATGAGTGTTGCATCCCTTAAGAAGTTTTGAGAGAGCTTTAGTTTTGTGTGATTTTCTAAAG
>MU106080.1:152818-184686 GCA_012274485.2 Sinapis alba | reverse complement strand
TCTGATTTTGTGGAATATCGATTTTGAAGGTTGAGGTAGAGTATGGAGATGGCAGCAAGTTCAGTTTCTCATCTGAGTTTCTGAGAGTGCATAGTCCAGCTGCTGATGGAAAAGTCAGATCAATCGGTGGTGAAAAGGTGAAAACTTTATTATGAATCAAAGATGGTTTCTTCTAAGCCACATGATTTTGTGTGAGGATTTAGAGTTTTGATTTCATCTACTAGGCATGCTTATTGCAATAATGTGACAGCTGCATATGATGAGGGCATTGGATGCTAGTTTTGTTTATTTGTCTTATTGTTTCTTGGACCAAGCTAAGATTATAGCCACTAGCTTGTTGTTCTTACTATTCCCATGTCCTAACTTATACTTTGGTTCTGGATGGGTTTTTGGTAAAAATCAAGTCTAGTTGGTTTGGTTCTTTGGCTTTTGCATAACCATTCGGTGAAATTAGTGACAGTTAGTTCGTTGTTCTCGTCACAACATGTACTTGAAACTTAAGATCAAGTTTTAGTTTATGTAGATGAGGCAACGGCTAACCAATATTCTGTGCTGTTGTTGCTCTACCTTATGACTACTAGTTTGCTGCTCTACTGGCTGAAAATTTTGTAGATTCTTGGCGAGTTTCGGAAAAAAAGATAAAGTATGCAATGATGTTGATTCTAGCAATGAGTCCTGATGTTGTTTCTTTGCGTTATGGCTACTAGTTTTCACTTCTTATGGACGGTTTTTAAATTGAAAGTGCAGTCTTTAAGTATCTAAGCAATGGGTCTTGCTTTTGTTGTTCATTTACCTTATGGTTACTACTAGTCCATTAATTATTGTGTGACTAATCAAACATAGATTCTAGAGGGACACAACTTGCATTCTTTAAGCACTATGACATCGAGTTTTGCTGATTTTGTCTCTGGCCTAAACGACTTTGTTTTGTTGTTTTTCTTCAATCAGGTGATATCTGGAAGGCGGTATGTGGGAATCATGTCTGCAGAACCAGTGGGAAACTATGGGGTAAGGTAAGGTACTTACAAAGCCCTCTCAAGGTCATTATAACTTAGCCATCAAAGATACCGTTACATGTTTGCTTATAACTTATAAGTTTATGCGGTTGGCGCTGAATCTTTTGTTTGAGGATTCAGGTTAGTGTTTGATGACTTGCATAGAACAGGAATATATCCATGGGATTATTTCTACGAGCTTGGGAGCAATAAGTTTGGTCTCATGAGAAGCTATATCAAGATTCTTCAAAAGCATCATCTCAGCCGTGAACCTCCTCCAAGAAGGAGATGATTCTTATAAATTTGTGTGTTTCGAACTTTTGTTCAAAGTGTTTGATAGAATCCTTGTTGTGCAGAAACTTGGAATCTAATTGGCTTCTTTCAGAGTGCAGCCCGTATACATACATTAATATTCTTTGGGTTCAAATCACTCTCACTAGACGTGATTATAAAACCACGAATATTCTGCAAAACGTCAAACACACTTAAAATAAATAATAGTTTTTTTATAATCTTCAAGTCTTCTTACATATATTATTCTCATATAAAAAAAAGGTTTTCAGTAATTATTTATATCAATAGTGTACATCAAGCCTGATGTTTGTAATATATTTGCTTTCAATATCAAAAGTTTGACAATCGCTTATGTCAAATTAGTTTAATATTTTGAGCTATCAGACATTTCCTACATGTATATATTTTTGCATTAATTAATTATTTTTCGTCAACGCATATTTTAAGTTATAAAGGTGAATACGTATACTATGTTATTTTTAAGATAATTAAGATTTCTAAAAGTTTTTCTTTTAAATATAAAAGGGGATATGATAACATAATGTGGGCTTCACTCGCTACTTCGGCTCTTCATTTCTCTTTTTAGTTTAGCCCCCAACAAATAATTCAATAGCTTTTGGGACAATTATTGATTACTCCATAGATTAAGAGATAAATATTTTTTTTAATAGCGACTGAAATGTGTAGATATCATTGAAACTAATCGTTAAAATAACAACTGCAAAATAAATTATTTCGCATTCGTTTTAACGACTACTACTGATGATTAAATCCTCTTTATACAACCGGTCTAGAATAGTAGGCATAAACACTTGGATACCATTTTGATTATTGACTTGATATGATCTATTTGGGTATTGAAAAAGGTTCTATTCAGATATTACAAAAAAAGAATTGAGTTGATTCGAGTTTTTCTAAATTAGGATAAGTTCAAGTTTTGATCGAAGTAATCAAACTACTTGATTTAATTAGAGTATTTTATATATAAATTACTCAAACTTATTCAAAATAACTAAAAATAATTTTTTAATAAATATAATTTGAATTATTTTTTATCCCAAAAATAATTTTGAATACAATTTGATTTGGATATTTTATATCTAAGACATATATTTTTATCTACAAATACCCAAAGTAATTAATATATATGATTTATAATTTTATTTTTAAGTATTAGTATTATTAAAAATATAATTATAAATAATCTCAAATGTATTTATATATTCAGATACTTATAAAATTTTATGTGTGTCTGATTCAATTTTTAATTTTTCAAGTTTTGAAAAAGATTTTTTAGATATTAAGCCAAAATCTAATCAGATTCGGTGTCCTAATTTTGAGAATAATTTTGAGACGAATTCGGATCGGATTTTTGAGTGAGGATATTATGCCCACCCCTGTGGAATAGTGTCGCTTTACTGTGATGGTTGAAGCGTAATGTATCGTACTAACTACCATGTTAGAGGTTACTTGCAATCTAAAGCTGTCTTTTTGGTGTTACAAAATATTCTAAAACGGTTGGTTGTACACACCAACGTTGATACCTCCTACTTCATCTACTTTTATTTCCACCAACGATCCAATGAAAATACATACAATTCAAATGTTTTTAGGCGAAGTAGTAGCGAATCTTATCAAAGTTTATAATCCTACCAAATTATGCTAAGATAATTTTCGAAGCAAAATATGTAAAACTCATATTTCTGTGTGAAAATGCAAATATTATTTGCTTACAGTCACTTAATTTTTTTAATTAGCCAACTTGTTTACCTCTTCGATACATTGTCAAACTACTATTAGCACTTGTTGACTCTTCATCTTTGTATCTCGATTAGATACATAGTTTTGTTGAAAAATAAATCTTCTTGGAAACCAACATTTTAAATCGCTTAGTCCAAAGCATCTTAAAGCTAACATATAAAATGTTGGTTTCGAAGAAACGTAGACACCCACGATACAAAAACCCGTATTGCATTGTTCCAAACTTTTACCAAAGGGTGTTGCTGTAGAGTCTTCCCTTAGTTCTTAATATAAGATGTTTCAACTAAGCTAAGCATATTAAAAAGTTCTTTTTATTTCAAAATATGACTATAAATTATTTAATCAATTATTAAATATATTATTAAATATAATTGGTTACATATTTTAGTAAAGTCAAAAATTATCTTAAAATATAAAATATCTTACATATTAAAACATCAAAAAAATGAAAACATTTTTAGTTTGAGAACCGAAGGAGTATAAAAAAGTTGTGAAAACATATTAAACGGAAATTAGATGGTGCTGAAATTGTATTTTATGCAAAGTAGGCAAAGTATTTGGTATACTCTTAATACGAGATGATTCATATAGAGGATCAGATGAACAAATGCCACCCCCAACTCATTGAAATATTTATATAATATCCCTGAAAATCAGAAATCGTATTACTATATTTTTAGATCTTAGATCATCTTCAATAAGATATTATTTTGAAAGAAAACATTAAAAATAGGGAAAACTCTCTGATGACAAATCATTTTGAAAAAAAAAAAAATGGAAATAGCACATCAAATATCAAAGAATATTATTCATAATCTCATTTTAATTAAAAAAATATTTACAAATGAATCCTTAAATTTTTATATAATTTTGATTTTTATAAAAAACTATTAAATATATGTGTGTTTATATTTTAATAAAACTATCAATTCCTTCATTAACACAACTATAAATTCCTATAAAATTTTTATATTCTATTTAAACTAAACTTAAATCTGATAAATATTTGTTTAAAATAAAATTCTTGTTGGATAAAATTTGAATTTTTTTAAATAAAAATATTATTAAAAATTTATAATAAGTATTAATAAAAAAATATAATTAAAATGTTCTCTTTGAAGAAAAGATAGAGGAAGTCACTAAAGCTAAACTAAAACTTATTTTAAGTTTACATCATTTGAGAACAAAATGAAAGTAATATTGAAGATATTCTTATAAACTTTATCTTAATGCATTTATATTTTTCCTTTCAAACTGAAAACGAGAAAGAAAAAAAAACTGGATGGTGAAAATAATCTCTTGCAAAAAGTATTTTAGATATATACATTAAAGATATTCTATTAACATGTTCTCATTACAAAACATTCATATAGACATAAAGTAACGTTCATTTTACATACAAACAGAAAATCCTGGATTTAAATTGATTTGATTTTGTTTTTGTTTATTTTATTTAATAAAAACATTCCGGAAATAGAATTAAAAAGTTTCATAATAAATAAGAATATGTAAAAATATTAAATGACTCGAAAATCGGTTGGCAAGAAGAAGACCAAGTTTCTGGAATTTCTCAGTTTTTTTTTTCCTTTATCACAAGAGAAAATAATGAAACAAAATTGTCAGCCAGAAAACATTTTATTTTCCTTTTGCTTCAATTCTCAACCACTTCATTTCAACGACCACATCGAAAATCATTTCTTCCAAGTTTTTATAATTCCCTTTTTCATTCCTACCCTAAAAACAACAAAAACTAAATAATTTAATTTTAAACATTAATTTATGTTTGATTTTATCTTCAAATTGTTGGTGGGACCCAGATCCAAATAATATTCTTGAGATCTTCTCCCCCCACCTCATCTTCAGAGAAAATCTGAGTTCCTTTTCAACGACATACATACACATACACAGAGAGAGAGAGAAAACATTTTTCCCCTTTCAAATTTTGAATTTCAAGAGACGTTTTATTGACGACGAAGAAAGAAAAACACTTTCCTTAGAAAATAAAATAAAAAAGCTTCAATTTTTTTTCTGGGTATAGAAAGAAAATGGGTGAATCTGCAGTTCTAGCTCATTCGTATACCTTCACAGCTCCTATAACACGTAACGATTCTCATGAGGTTAGAAAGCTCTCTCCTTTTTTCGTGATTGTAACGGAAACTGGGCTCTGTTTTAACGGAAACTGGGCTCTGTTTATAAAAATCCGACCTTTATCGATAGAGAAGAGAGAGAAAGCTTCTGGGTTTGTTGGAAAATGGAGCCTCTAAGAACCCAAAGTTTCATTCTAGAGAGAGAGAGAGAAAGTTTCCAACTTTGGATAGTTTTTTTTTTTTTTTGCTTAAACTTTGAACTTTGGATAGTTCTTCCTTAGATTTAACTGAAAGTTTCGAACTTTTGATTTTGATTTGTTGTTTTTTTGTTTGTTTGTTTGCAGGATGACACGAACCTTGCGCTTAGCCAATCAATCTCGTTTGGGAAGTTTATGACAGAGAATCTAGAATGGGGAAAATGGTCAACGTTTTCACACAAGAAGTATGTAGAAGAAGCAGAGAAGTACTCTCGTCCTGGATCCGTTGCTCAGAAGAAAGCTTTCTTCGAAGCTCATTACAAGAGAATAGCTGAAGCCAAGAAAGCTGCAACGGAAGAGCAACCTACTGTAACCCCTGCTGAAGTTTTGCTTCACACTTTGGAAACACAGCCTCCGTTGAGTTTGTTACCAGAGGAAGAAGAAGAAGAAGAACCAGCCGAGAGGAAAAGTATTCAGAACGAGGACGCTGTGGATGATGATTCATTGGAAGAAGAGAGGGACAATGGTTTGATTGGTGAGTGTGATGACAAGGAGGAGAAGAAGGAGAAAGATGAAGAGTTGTTGAAAGAGGAGAAAACTAGGAGATCGATGACCAAGAACAGACCGGTGTTTAGGTTGTCTTTAGATAAAACAATCCCTCCTCCAAAGTCTGTAGATACAACAAGAACAGAGATTGCTTCATTAGATAAAACAAGGTTTGTGGTTTCTTCTCTGTGTAACACTAAAACATTACTCTTTACTGATTGTTTCTAATTATGTAATTGCAGCGAAAGACCGATAACTCAGAGAACAGGGAAGACTGAAGAGAAACAGGTTCAGCGCAAGAAATTCAGTTTCTTGAAGTAAGTCAGAATCTCTCCCTGTGTGTGTTTTGTTTTCTTCTTTCTTGGTATTGATTTTGATTATGGTTGGTTCTTTGTTTTACAACTCCTCCAGCTGTTTCAGGGGTAATGCTAAAACTCGAGATCAGAATCAGAGAAGGAAAGAGGTATAAGATTTGAAAACCACATGGTCAACATCACATCAAAAGATAAGATGTTTTCTCATATATTATATGTTGCGTGTTGTGCAGAGGAAGACAGGGACAAAGAAACAGAAGAAGAAGCAGTTTCTCTGTCTTTGTTTCAAGCCCAAGACTGTAAGAGAATCATAAAAGAAAGCCTAGAGAAAGCTTAAAGAAAATAACGTTGGAGGAAACTCTTTGGGAAACCGAACACCGCTACAAAAGTCTGCACATGGAAGAATAAAGAGATCGATTTTAGAGTTTTCAAAAACTCAGATCGTTCGATCAAGCTGCTACTTAGTGGTTTACAAACAATTTCGTTAAGTAGATGTCACCAAGTGTTGTCTTTTTTCAATAGGAAGAAGAAAAGAACTGGAAGTAGCTTTCTTTTGTTTTCATGTCTACTATGTAATGAAGAACAACTCCAGTTTCTTGATTTGGTCTGAATCTTGGTTCTTTGAACTTGGCTCTTGCTTTTTGATAATGAAGGTATCAACTTTACGTAAAGGGTTATTATATAAAATAATCAAATTACATTCTACAAAAGAAAAGCTGATCCACGTGAAAGGGGGAATCATCGTTTCTTTCTTTTTCAGACCAAACACCAAACCATCTTCTTCCTCTAACACATGTTCCATCATAACCCCCACATCGTAAAAATTCATGCTTTCATCATTGTCATGAGACCCACCATCTTCTTTGTCGCTGTTATGTCCGTTCTCTCTCCCCCTCGTTTCATCTTCAGCTTCTCCTCCTTGTCTCTTTCACTATCATCGCCATTACCACTATATGCCATGTTGGCCACCTTCTCGTCTCATCTCAACCGTCTGATGAATCTAGAACTGAATTTAGCTTGAAGACTAGATACAAAAGAGTAGCTTGTGAGTCAAGTTAATGAGTTGTTATAGATAACGTGCAAATGGAATCATCTGATCATTTCTTCATCTCGAAATGATAATGGCAATAACAGAGATACAATTGGTGACATCATGTCACATAGACATGATAATAGCGGAGTACAAGAGCTCAAATCCGGCAAGATTGATCACAAACTAGAGGCTGTTTCTTTATGTTGCAGTGAGAGCAAGATGTTTTACAACCGTTATTGTAGCCTGCACAAGAACCAACAGCAAAGACCCATGTAAAACTACAAAAGTAGAAGACCAGTTTCTCAACTTCCCACGAACCCATCTTTGTATTCGAAGACACTGTACCTTCAACAGTAATTAACTTGCGGTTATACTTATGCAGTCGATCATATGCATGCTTTCTATGGCTAAGCTATGTTAATCTATCAAGTTGTGTTCATGTGTAGACACAAGTACATGAATCTTCCAATAAAACAATAACAGATTAGATGAGGTTTAAGTTCTCTTCAGTTTTATTATTCAAAGAGATTTTTCAGCAAGATACAACCACAAAGCTCATCTACTTGGGAAGACTTGCAAAAGAGTTTCTTTCAGGTGCTAATATCTGGCAACAGCAATACAAGAATGAATTGAAAATTCAAGAGTTTGTGAAGATTATTATCTTCAGTGACCGCACAATAGTTCAAAAAGCTGTTCAACGCTGAAGCTGCTTGATGTGTGCGATCTGTTTGCCAGGGTTCAAACCCTTTGGACAGGCACGAGCACAGTTCAAGATTGTATGGCAACGGTAAAGCTTGAACTCGTCGTCAATAGCCTCAAGTCTTTCCTTAGTGTACTCATCACGACTGTCACTTATCCACCTGCACATTGTGAACATTGTTACACACACATCGAAAGATCAAAAACTTTATCTACTGGCTCGATTAAAACAGCTTCTCAAACCAAAAAATTGATCATACAGTTTCTAAATTAGATTGGAAACTCCAATTCAAGCAGCAACACAGAAGTGAAGAACCACACAACACAAGTCGAATCAATGAAGCTAACAACAAGATATGCATACACGAATCCTCCAGGTTCCTAGTCCTGCAATATGCAACCTATTCCCATAAAAAGCCAACTCGAATAGTGTTACAAAACACATCGAAAGATCAAAACTTTTTCTACTAACTCAATCAAAATCAGCTTCCCAAACCAAAACACGGAACATAATCTTTCTACAATTAGATAGTTCAAGCACCACACATGTCGAACCAATACAGCTAACAATAAGATATATACACACGAATCCTCCCAAACCATCAATGCAAATTCTAAAACCATGTTCTTAGTCCTACAACATGCAACCTATTCCCACGAAAAGCCAACTTGAATAGTGTTACAAACACATCGAAAGATCAAAACTTTATCAACTGGCTCAATCAAAATCAGCTTCCCAAACCAAAAGATAGAACATACTGTTTCTACAGTTAGATTGGAAACACCAATTCAAGTAGCAAAAGAGAAGTGAAGAAACCACACAAGTCGAGCCAAAGCAGCTAACAACAAGATATGTATACACGAATCATCCCATCGAAAGATCAAAACTTTATCTACTGCCTACTGGCTCGATTGAAAACAGATTCCCAAACCAAAACATTGATCATACTGTTTCTACAATTAGATAGATTGGAAACACCAATTCAAGCAGCAAACAGAAGTAAAGCCCCACACAAGTCGAATCACTGCACCTAACAACAAGATATTTATACACGAATCTTCCCAACCATCCATGCACAAACTAAAACCATGTTCCTAGTCCTACAACATGCAACCTAGTCCCATACAAACACATCTAAAGATCAAAACTTCATCCACTACTCAATAAAAATCATCTTCCCAAACCCAAACATTGAACATACTGTTTCTACAATTCGATACAAGTCGAATCAATGCAGCTAACAACAAGATATGTATACACGAACCTTCCCAACCATCCTAGTCCTACCATTTGCAACCTATTTCCACAACTTCTATGTCCATTATTCACTGTCAATCTTTACCTGTTGGCATGTAGCAAAGCAGCAGGGCCAAGGTAAGACTCAGGGTTCCACCAGTAACTAGGACACGAAGTGCTACAACAAGCACAGAGAATACACTCATACATCCCATCAAGCTTAGCCCTATCCTTCTTACTCTGCAAAATCTCCTTCCCGGGCTCAGACGCTGGATTCTTCCTCTTCAGCCACGGCTCAATACTCTTATACTGATTATAAAAATTAGTCATATCCACCACCAGATCCTTAATCACAAACATATGAGGCAACGGCGTGATCGTCGTCTCCTTCGCTCCCTCTTCGATCTTCGTCAAACACGCGAGTCCATTGCATCCGTCGATGTTCATCGCGCACGAGCCGCAGATCCCTTCTCGGCATGAGCGGCGGAAGGTGAGCGACGGATCCATCTCGTTTTTGATCTTGATTAAGGCGTCGAGTACCATCGGGCCACAGTCCTTGAGATCGATCTGGTAGTCTTGGAGCTCAGGCTTGCTAGGGTTATCGGGGTTCCATCGGTAGATCTGGAATGTCTTCAGGTTCGATACTTTGCCGCCGCCAGATGAAGCTTTTGATTCCGGTTCCGTCACGGATGCTGTACTTCGCGACGGGATCAGCCTCGCCGCGGTGGTTAATCGCGACGGTTTGGTTCCAACCAATCTTCCGATTAAACCGGACGCCATTTTCACGGGAGATTGAAGATGGTTGAATATTAATTTTAAGTATTTATATTTTTCCGAAAAACAATTTAATTTATAATAAATACAAAATTGGCAAGATTTGACGCGAGTGAATATATATATATACACAGGAGATCACCTACGTGTGCGTATTTGTAGATGTGAGGCTCAGATTCATCTACGTAGAAGAGCCGTAGATCTTTTGAACTAGTAAAGCTTCGAGATATTGTGACCGTTCGTTATGGATACCGAGTCTGTAGGTCAAACGTGGCGATCACATCACAGCACTGGATATTTCGGAGGCGTGTGCTCGTTTCGAGGAGGGTGTTACCCAACACGTGGCATTATTTCATTTGATGACTTTCAAAAGAGAGGAGCCGGCAAGAGGAAGTCCGTTTCCCGTTTGGGAAGACAAAACATACGAGGAACACTTTGTCACATCTCCAAGAAAAATAATCACCATGCATAAACTTTTTTAAAAAATAATTAAATTTTATAAAAGTAATCCGAAACAAGAATAAACAATCCGATTAGAAACTTAATTCGAACAAAATCAACCTATTCAAATATTTTCTAATTAGCTTCGCTCGACCATCACTTTCAGCGCATTCCGCTAGTCAAATCTAAAATCTTAAAGTATTGCTTGCTGTTCTCAACCTTTGACAAGTACCAAGAAAATGTGAGATTGACCTTGTTTCCTCGAATATCAGGATTTTACATGTCGTCTCCATCGTAGCTTATACCCAATGAACTCACTAAAGCTTGTAATCAATACGGTTTTTGAAGCGCTCGACGATCACGAGAGGAGAAAACATATAAGCATTAACCTTTGATGAGTGCCATTAAACCGCATGTACAATCTTGACTCCGCTACCAAAAAACGAATCGAAAACAAAGACCCGAAAATCACTTTACCATAAGAGACCAGAGCAAACGCCTTGAAGCTATGTCGAGTAAGCTTCATAGAAGGACCAGAGCACATCGCTGAGGAAAAGAGAGACAATTGAGAGGGAGAATGCAACACCGCTTCGAACAAGCCGTGGACAACAACTAAGCAAGACTATGAGTAATAAAACCTACGGAGCTCCCAAGCTGAGGTTGATGGGTCGTGGAGACCCAAGACGCGGAGGACAACACGGCATACCCACAACACAGCGCCGCTCAGCTTTAGGCAAGGAGGCATCTAGACGGACAAACACCGGACCCAAAGCTTGACCCACTCTACTCTCTCTAAGCGCCACCCACTCTCAAGGAAGCAAAAGGCCACTTGCATAACCCTGAAAGCCGACTTTACCTACATCCGCTGCACGACACGCCGCATTGAGATTCCAAGAACGAGCAGTCCCAGATCGGACCAGAGCTCCTCCTGATGCTGAAAGGAAGACTCCAGAGTCAGAACCGCAATAAGACAAAGAGCGTGGCGACAAGGCTGTGAACCAAAGGTTCAAACGAGAGAGCAAGGTGGAAGAAATCCGCCTCCGTTGCAAGAACGTATGCTCACAAGTCGTCCAGGCCGGAGCTAAAACCAGATCTGAGTTTTTGTCGAGAAAAAGTATAGGAGGAGCATAATTTTTTTTTTCACCATGCATAAACTTGTCATTTCAGCAACATGAGAATGTTTTGTACGTGCAAAGTATTTTTTATTGTGAGAAACTTGAAGTTGAATCCTATAAAGTTTTTTTAGGCAAGAGAACTTTATATTTTGATATTTGCTTATTGTTTTTCACCATAGGTAGAGGCGGATCTGGAAGGAAGTGGATGAAGCTTGTACTTCCGGCCGCCACTAAGTTATCAATTTTATCGGCCACATTTGGAAATAAGTTATTCAATAGATTTGCTGGTAAACAATGTTGTTTTAGGTAGAGGAGGTTACTATTTCGACTTCCCTTAGTGATTTTTTTTTTTTAAATACTTCCTTTAGAATAAATGAAATTAAATAGGTCATTATTTTTTAATATGTTTCTGGCCCGTAAGTATACGGACCAGTTCTGACCATAGGTTTGGTAAGTTTGTAAGTGAGAGTAAGTTTGGTGTTTGTAAGTGAGGGTTTATGTACATGACAAAATATTCTATCAGTTCAATATTCAAATATTACCGGAAATGATATAAATAATATTTTACTATATACAATGAACATTAAATGTAGATTTACTAATTATATTTCGTGCATGTCTTATAAATGAAATTGAATTTATGAATCAAGTATACACAATATATTGATATTACACATACGTTTTTTGGTGTAAATATTATTACACATATATGGTAAGTATATATTATGCTTGCGTAATTTGGAGCTATCGAGCATCGACATAAATTGTCACTATTGACGATATAAATTGTCACTATTGACTCTATAAATTTGTGGACTTATATTAACGATTCTTTGTTAAAAACCTGGTATGTTACTCAGTAACCTTAATTATATTAAGTAACCTTATATGAATGGTCCATGACTATAAATTTGTGGACTTGTGACATGATATAGTTATGGTTGAATGATCAAAGTTAGTATTAAATAATCATTAGTATATAAAATTTAACTCCGCGCATGCTCATGGAGTCATGGGTAATCACCTAGTTGAAAAATATATGTAATAATCATTCTTTTTTTGGACAAACGATTATATTAAAGATCAGTAACCAAAGTTACTCTCCATTACAGGAGAAGAGAAACACAGCTAATACAAAGATCAACTCACTCATATCCAAAGAAACTGCATAAACAAAAGCAGTACACCATACTAATTCAAATAACAAGGAGATAATCCGGAGATAGAGAACACTGATAAAGAACAGAGTTCCTNTTGTTAAGAACCAACACATTTGTGAACAAACGATTCATACAAATCCACTTTAACGATTTAGTTATTCTTGTACCCATCTCGACTTTAGAGAACCAACAAGTCTTAAAGGATTGGGGAAAGGAACTAAAGGAGGCAAAGAAGCCAGATGCAAACCTGGAAACTTCTGTTAAGAACCTGCATACTGCAGTAATGATTCGCACTAAAGCGATAGAGGTGTCACTAAAGAACACAAATGGAACCAAATCAACATATGGATCTCTGAGATTAAGAGCAGAAACCAAACTCAGATCTCGATCTGAAACGAGTCCCAGAGCCACGGTAAGTGATGGAAAAGGAATGAAGGAGGGAAATGAGTCGACAAGAACGTCAGGTGGGTCAGGTGGGACAGGAGTCTCTTCTTCACCTCGAACCACAGGTGGATCTGGTGGCTCTGTCAGTTGTGAAGACACCAACAGCTCCGAGAGACGTAGATCTGGTGGTTGTGGAAGAAGGGAGGACAAGAATGGAATCACCAGGCTGTGAGCAAGAGAGAAACCCTTGACCGGGAAATGTTTCATTGGCGGAACGGATGCAGTCGGACATGGGAGCAAGTTGGGTGCGAGATGCGGTCTTCGGGTGAACCCAGATGGGGTTCCAAGAATGAGAAGCATGGCTTCTCAGAAGATAGTCTTTGCGAGAGAGAGCTGGTGCCGTGAAGCCATCTGAGCGGAGGTTGAAGATACAAAACGGCTCCTTGGATATCGTGCCAGAGAGAAAAATCTCTTATGTAATAATCATTCAATAATGGAAAAAATCAATAATTCTCATGGCCCGTGTGGCATATAGACCGGTCCGCATAAAATACAATAGTTTGATATGCAAACCATTGATCTAATTTTATAAATAGTTATGATATATTGTTAACACTGAGGGATTTAATCTATTTACTCTTAAAAATCATCCATATCACCCTAAAATAGCTCACTAAATAAATAAAAACAGAAATTTGTTTCTCTAATCAGCAGAAACACAACTAATATTTTACAACTTCCAATATATGGTTAAAATAGTTGGCAAAAACAAAAAAACACAAACCTATAAAATGCAGCCATTCATTTTTCAAATCTTCCATCTCTCATTTTCTTCTAAAACCTTCTCCCACTTCAAAAGATCCAGAGAGTGAATGGGAAAAGCTCAAGTTTGGTCAGTGGCCGCTTACACTTTCCTATTCTTGGTTTTGACATCACAAATCCATTGTAAGAGTCATGTTAATGGGATTCGTCGCTTAAGCGTGTCTGCACCCCAAACTACAACAAGCAGTGTAAATCAACAAGAGCTTAAGGAGAAAGATCTAATCCAAAGCCTCCCTGGACAACCTCCAGTTAGTTTCAAGCAGTACGGTGGTTATGTGCCCGTAAACGAAACAACCGGACGTTTTTTTTACTATTATTTCGTGGAAGCCAACAAAACCAGTGACTCTGCTCCTCTTGTGCTCTGGCTCAATGGAGGTAACCTTTTCCCTTACTCTAAAACCATGATTAAAGAGGATTCTTAGAGGATGAGTTTCATAAATAGTGTAAGAACCAATTTTAAAAATTGTTAATTAAAAATCAGTTCTTACAGGTTTCTTGCACTGTTCGCGGGCCCTACTGACACATGGCGGCCTGCGATTGATTCGGTTTTTAATTATTATTTTTTAAAAATCAGATTAAAAGAAAAAAAAACTAAATGGGGTTCTAGGGATAATTATGCTCTAATAATCTTGACAAATAAACCTTTTTAGTGTTATTTCATTGCATTTCAAAATCAGACGCAGATTGTTTATTGCAAAACCTAAAAGCTGCTGATATAAATATACACCTCTCTACAAACTCTTTTTATTACAACAAATTATATTCCCTATTATAATTAGGAACTTCCTAAAACATGAAAATATTGTCTTTTCATGCAGTCATGCAAATAATCTTTTAAACATGTATTTTTTCATAACCATTGAGCATTAAATTTCTTTATTTTTATTTTATTTATGATTAAGTTAATTAACAAGTAAAATGTTATATGATCTTTGCCTAAAAACTCAACATTAAAACTAAAAATAAAACAAAATTTTAGGACCGGGATGCTCATCTCTAGGACGTGGGGCACTTATGGAGCAAGGACCCTTCCGAGTACACAGCGACGGCAAAAGTCTTTTCCGCAACCCTTATGCATTTAACAACGGTACCTTATCTTTTCTTACAAAACCTATTATTAGAAATCTTTAGCATATTATATTCATCACAAGCTAGATGTTAATAAGTATTCAATATTACATTCGGATGTGCAGAGGCGAACATGTTGTTCTTAGAATCTCCAGCAGGAGTAGGATTCTCGTACTCAAATACTCCAGAGGATATGATTGACCCAACGGACAATAAGACAGCAGAGGATAACTACATGTTCTTGGTGAACTGGCTCGAAAGGTTTCCTGAGTACAAAGCAAAAGAGTTTTACATCGCGGGTCAGAGTTATGCTGGCCACTATGGTCCCCAACTTGCGCAGATCATCCTTCAACGTAACAACCAAACCTTCATCAACCTAAAAGGCCTTTTGCTTGGTAATCCAACTCTTGACCGCACGGTTGAGTTAGATAGTGAAGACGCATTCAAAGTGGCTCATGCTATTGTTCCACAAAAATATGTGGATGATTACGTTAATTGCGGACAAGGTACGTCCTGAAATTTTGGAAACTAGAGCATCCGCAACGGGGAGTCGAGTCCTTAGCGAAAAAATAATTAAATAATCAGTGAATCTCACCAAAACCTAATGATTCGATCCTTAAAATTTCTAAATAAGGATCGATTTTTGCAGTATTTGCGACACGTGGCGACCCGCTATTGGTTGATTTTTTTTTTTCAAATCTGAAAAAAAAAATTAAAAAATCAAAAAAATAGTAATTTAAGGATTCCAATGGTATCACCAGGAGATGCTTTTATGTATGTAAATTAATCTCTGCAAATTTGGGGACAAAACCTAATGTTTTTTCCTTGCCTATGCCTAGGATCGTCTCATTCTGATCAATGTTTCGATGCAATGTCGATTATAGAAGATCAGATGAAAAACATGGACCCGTACAACATACTCGCTCCAGTATGTAAAAACGCCACGTTGACTAGTGAACCCAAGAAAGACACCACAGTAATGGTGTATGATCCATGCAATGAATACTACGTGTCAGCTTATCTTAACAATGAAACGGTTCAGAAACAGATACATGTCAAGTCCACGAATCTACCATACGTGTGGCAGCCTTGCAACCATACCTTATCAAATTTTTGGAGCGATGAGGATAAAGAAGGCATATTGGTTCCTGTTCTCCACAAGATAATGGGTCAGGGCGTTCGAATCATTGTGTACAGTGGAGACTTGGACTTGGNTGAACCCCACACTACCAACTTGTGAATTTAAATGCATAAAAAAACATTCAAGGAACAAAAGAGATAGTGTATATATGCATAAATGAGGCTGTGAATTAATGTTACTTTATCTACGGATAGTTAATTGTAGACCACATATATTTACACAAGACGCCATTCGATTTCACCATTAATATTAATTAGTTACACTATACGGTTCAAATTCATTTGAAGTTTCCAAGTCCATAACATATTATCCATACAAACAAGCTAGGAACATATGTTTCTTTGTATTTACAAGAAAAATAGATTTACATAATGGGTTTTTGAAGTGTATATACCTTGTCAGAACGGCGGCGGCGGAGCTCAGGGATGAGGTGTTGGAGCTTAGTAACAAGATCGGAAATCTGATCGTCAGAGATTCTTGAGCTTCCTGACTGTCGTGAACGTGATGATCTTCTGCTCGACATCTTCTTTGTTAGTGTGTGTGTGTAGAGAGAGAGAGAGAGGAATGCAGTAAGGATAAGTAGTTGATGTGTCAGAGAGAAAAAGAGAATGAGAGTGGAGAAGAAGAAGAAGGAGATTGTTTTGAAGAGGGAGGAGCAAAGTGGATGTGTTTTTATAATACAAATTTATGAAGAGAGAGAGAGAGAAGATAGACAAGAGAGACAAGTGCAAGGAGGGAGGGTGTGGGTTATGTTTCTTTATAAGAACGCCCTTAATTAGCTATCAACTATTATTATTATTTGTTCTCAGTTCTTTTCCATCATCGCTTAGTACAAAAAGATACTGTTTATTTTTGGTAAGCTTCTAAACCAACTTTCTCGGGAGACCAACGTCTTGATTGTTACATGTGTGAAAACTCAACCACGTCGGGTTGTATTATTTTCTCTGAAATTCTTTTATTCTTGTTCCACTTAACCTTCTTTCTAACGAGCTATTCACATGGTGCAGTATCAACTTCAACTTAATTAACACCATTACTGGTATTTCAAAGCTACATGCATGTTTCCTTTTTATCAATATTGAACATATGAGTAACCAATATGCGGATAAGGGTTAATGCACGTAGATGTGCATGGTTCTATTTTAAATGCAAACATTTATTATTGCAGGCCACCAGCCTTATTGAGTGATCTATCTGAATATGTGGTGGTGATAAATTTTTCACTAAGATAGCCCAACTTTCTTTTTGTTTAATCAAGTTTTCAAAAAAAAAAAAATCGTTTACATTAAGAACCCATATGATATTGGTTCTGCCGGCTATCCAAATATCTAATACATATGAGCTATATGATGTTTAGTATAAAACTTTTTCACAATACATGATGTGTTAGCTTCAAATAATATTTAGTTTTCTAGTCTTAGAAAAAAAAAGTTTGAAGCCATCTTCTATACTGTATAAAAGCCATCTTTTATCCAATCCATACAGGACCAAATAAATCAAGATGGAGACAGATCAAACCGGTTCATGCCATTTTTCTTTGTGGTTAACGTTTATCCATGGATTAATCCGCACTCGATCTAAAACTAAAAGCAAAAACAATCAAAGTCAGTACTCCACAATGCTACATATCCTTCCTAAACAGGGCCAAGTAGAATTAACTAGTTGCAACATTGTGGATCTACACATCCGACTAGCTAGTATAAACAAATCAGAAAAAACAAAGAAATAAAATACGAAGAGAAAGTGACATAGAAAAGGAGAGAGGGCCTGGAAATGAGAAGAGGGCTCAAGTGGGGTTTAAAATGGTAAAAATGTGTGTTTATCGCCAAACTAAACTGTCCCTCTTTGCTTTCTCTCTCTGTCAGTCTCACCATTGCATCCCCACGTTATATGTATTACTTCCTTGTCTCTCTTTTTATCCACTATTCTCTCTTCTTCTCTTTCTACCATTCTTTCTCATTTCAAACTCTTGCATTTATCTATGTGAATGTATATGGGTTTGGATCACATATAACTATGTTTGTCATACATACATGTTTTAATATCCAAATATCAGATGAAAATGTAATTTTTTGTTTTATATAATATTGGTGAAGACTAAATCGAAGAAAACAAAAAAATTACGGTAATTTATAAGATTAATTTATATATATTCTTTAGTTTTTTTATGGCGGTCGATATCATCAAAAGAGTATAGGACATAAGGTACAAAAAAATACCAAAAGCTGCTGAAGCCAAAATATGGATCATCTTGGGCAATACACTTGGCAACTTTGATTTCTAAAAATACTGTCATCAGGTAGATATAGAAATAAAGTGTTAGATTATCATTTGGGTTCAGCTTGATGATTTTTTTCGGTTGATCATGTAGTAGATGTTCCGTTTTCACGGTTTAATTTTTTTTTGTCAAGAACGGATTTTATCTATTAATCACACAAAAATAATTGAATATATATGTATATCATACTTTTGGCTAAACAATGAAAATCTGTGTTTTGTCTTATTAATTAGACTTGTTTTGGCTTAATTTAACTTTTGTTTGGTATCCATACAGTTTGAAAAAATTAGTATATATACATGTTTGGTTTGACAATAACCCCCAAAGCTACAGGACAGATTACTTGTACCAAAAACTAAATGAACATCTTGGATTACTATGAAAAGAACATCCACTTGGAAGCGACAATTTTGGTTCAGGTTCAATATACGTTGATATTCACATATAACCTAAAAATACATTGTTGAAACACACATTTAAAGCTCTAAAACCCATATAGAAATTGGATATAGAATTGACTATCTAAATTGAAATATGAAGCTGAAAGTATAATACGGTTAATTCCGGTGGAGTGAATACAACATGCATATGCTATTAATGAGACCTAAACCTACCCTTACACACAGTCCGAGATCAGTAGCTTTCCTATTAATTAGGAACCACTCCATCTCTTATTTTTATGCCGCATTTTCTGACTGTAATAACGTCATAAAAACCACAAACTTTTAATCGTTTTCTACGTAGTGTACTGTTATTTCCAAAACATTTCCAAAAGATCATGCCTCGAATATGAACTAATGAAGTTAATTAACTGATGAGTAGTAGCTAGGTAGTACTGAGCTATAGTACTCTTTTTTTCTCAAAACACGTGTAGTGTTTCTATATAGGCTCTCTGTTTGTGGCAAAGCCACAAACCCTAGACCGTTTTTAAATGAGAAGATGCTTATCACGTCACAAGTAAATTAGTTGCGGACATTTCATAGTATGGGTTAAAAGGTTAAAAACGATTTGAGGAGCCACACATTGTTGACGGTCAAAGACATATAACGATAAAACCAACCCATACCCCAGATTGTAAAACATGTCATGTGTTGTCTCGCAATCTCTGTTTCTTCTTTCATTTACAAACAATATTTAAAATTCAATTCATTATTTAATTATATAGATACATTGATGGAAGCATATATATTCAATTACTTGTTGAACAGTGCAAGGACGATGTTCCAGAGGTTTTCTGATTATTATTACTAAACATCGTTCTTGGAGTTCGTATGACGCAGAGAATCTCCCTAATTTTGTTTAAATATCATTAATAAGCTCATTAATTATTGTATGATACGTGTGTTTGTATGTGGCATATTCCTGGCCTACATAGAACTAGGTAGGATTAGAATCCTTCGAGATCGAATCCGATTGCGTTCTACTTAATTGTTAGTATGATTAGTTTAAAGAAATCTATAATATAGTTGATCTCTCAAAATGAAATGATTTTCCACGAGCTTGACTCTACGCCAACCACATAAGCATTTTTAACAAAGATTCATGAAATCATATACGTACTACTAAAATACAATCAGTTTGAGAGATTACGTAGGTATCCTGTCCACATGTACGTAGAGGCCCACTTCAAATACATGAGAGGGTTAGATTAGAAAGATCTCTATTTACTATCATAAGAACAATGGTTACAATACCTACAATTACGTAACCTGTTTTGGAGTAATGTTATTACAATAAAATTATACAAATCATTTTTGATAGAATATTTACTATGTTTTTGATACATTCTAGAAACTTTTGGATCCTTGCAATTGTGTTACATCAAGGTAGTATTAATTTTGTGGTATGATAGAAACTTAAATTTTATATATATAATATAGGAAATAAAGGGGGGAAACAAGAAAAAACTATTGTGTGGAAATTAGCCTGCACGTTACTAAATTGATCTTATAACTGTGATACAAATTATATTATTTAATACATCAGTATATGATTTAAGATACTAGTTACAAGTAAGCAAAGAAATCAACGTGTTGGAGGTTTTTCGTTAAAAGGAAGAATAAAGCTTAATCGGTCAAATATATGTATTTCTTTGATAAACGTACGTGATGCAGAGAAGCATTTGAACTGAAGAGTACATTTGAACCTGACCCAAAACAGTTACTCACATACCAAATTTTAACATTCGGTGATATGTGCATTAATAATTAACATGTTCACAAATTTATCTGACCGATCCAAACATGAAACATGTGTCCAAAACCCACAAGACTCTTACAGTTTTCTGTGGAAAAAAAAAAATGAAATAGAAAAGGTAGGGTGTGAGGCCTCATGTGATGTTCTGCCACTGTTGTCTTCTCATAAAATCCAATTTCTGACAATTTTCTCGATACGTTGATGTGTACACATTGCAATGTAAAATGAATTGTTGGGATTTATCAAATATAAAAATCTAATAAATAAATTTAGAAAACTGGCCAGATAATATCTGAAGGTATAACAATGTATTCATTTTGGGCTCAACCATAACTATTTGGCAGTACTTCATTACAAAATGCGTTTGAAAACAGAAATAATAATTATTATTATTATAAACTTGTAGTTATTCAAATGGAAAGAAACAAGATAATTTTAAGCCATTGATACAAATAAGCGAATAATATTCATCTTATAACTTTGACTTGCAATGCCCCACAAAACAGGTACAAAACAAAATCAAGACAAATACATTCAATCCCCAAACAAATGATACTGCAAAAAAATAAAGATAATATATTTACTTACGGGTTTGACATAAAAACACATCACAATAAGATGTGGAGTAAAATAGTCAAAAGAAGAAAGAAGATGAACATTATAGGAAAATATTGGTCTTTGTTTTCTTCTCATCAAAGCACAATAACATGTAGAGAGATAAAATGGAAAAGAAAAGTACCAAATTTTAGTTTTTTAAAAAATGGAAAAGAAGATGAACATTAGGAAGATGGCATTGAATGATCAGAACATATTATCACCAAATTATGTTTCAAACTTCCAGTAATTTAGGAAAGAATATTTTAGAATGGTATTTATTAGAATGTTTGTATTTTTGAACAAAAAAAGGAACTTGATATTTTGTTTTTGTAAAAGAAAAGAAATTAATGTTAGTTATCAACTTTTTTATCCTCACGTGGTTAGTTTCTCCTCTCATGTGAACAAAAACAACTTCGCTCATAGAACTCGACAGTACAAATGCATTGGCAATGGAATCAAATCGATGTGATTCTGATCTATAAAGTGGATATCTTAAACAAATCACGTGTCAGTTTTTTTTTTGGTAAATAGACTATTATACTATTGCAAATTGCAACCAGTGGGCTAAACAAGTACTGTGGTGGGTCACCTAAAGTTGTCACACCACTACAAAGCCCTAATGCAACATTTGTTATAATCCATTGGTTCAAACTTCTCATAAAGATCATAAGCCCCCCTCCCAAGTTTTGTGGTCTAATTTGTTTTTTAAGAACCCTAAACAACCGACATAACTAGCCATCTTCTTTAATGCAAGAGAGGTGGTGATGTATGGATTTTCAGACCAAAAACAAAAACATAGTTGATGAAAATTAAGAGGAAAGTGACAAAAAGGAGGAGAAAGCAAGAGACAAAAGTCAACGAAAGTGAAAAGACTTTGTGTGAACTGAGAGACATGCCTTGTTTTCCAAGAGAGAGAGAGAAGAAGAGCTACAAAAGCAGAGCACATGTGCTGTTGCAATTTTTTACTCCGGAGCTATTTGGTGCTCAGAACCTGGGATTATGTCCCGGTTGAATCAGATTTTGCAGACCAAGAAGGAAACAAACCATTATCAAATGTTTCTCAACCAGTTTTTTTACACTGTAACACTCAAAAACCAATGAATCTGTCTTAGCATCCTGAGTTTTTCAACAGCAAAAAAGAAACATACATGTCGGTTTTTCTTTGTTGAACAGTTTTTTTACTCAGCAAAGGTATTCACAAGGATTCACGGGAAGCACTTCATTCTCTGTTAAAAAACACAAGGGACCATAAACTGTTACGGGTTCATTAAAAATGTCGAGTTTTCTAATCAAAAAACGTGATCTCTAAGACATTTCAAATCACCTGTCTTTCCACCTCAAGAAAAGATGCTTCAAGTCTTCTTTTCAGGACAGATCTCTCCTCTTCACAGCTCTCCATATTAGTGTCTAAAAACAAGATTATAAAGAGTTCAGCATCATTTTAGATCCAAAACAAGTACCAATCGTTCAAAAGGCTATCTAGATATCCTGGGTCTTATCTACTAGGACATGTCAATGACCTCATTCAAAAGCGATTCAGGCTACAGTCACATCTCGTTATGGACTGTAGTTAAACAATAATTAAAGTGTCACATGTCAACATCAAACGTCACATTATATCAGCTAAGACACTGAATTGGATTTGATTGCGTTTACCGTAATAGTATGTCGACAAAATGGTGATCCGCTCCGTCGGCTGCAAAAGGGAAAGTAAATAGCCAACTAGTTACTAGGCCAGACCAACAAAAAACAAAACCGGTTTTTCGAGAGGGGTAGTAGAAGTGTTGGAGACATACCATTACAAAGATCCCTTCACGGCGAGTGGGAACTTCTTCTAGCTTCCTCAATGTTTCATCTCCTTTAGTCACTTTACCAAACACAGCGTACTGTTCGAATACCACTAGTCTCATTAGATAGATGAAATAGCTAAAAGTTGAATAAAGCTAGCTGACCTTGCCATCAAGATGAGGAGCATCACCAAGAAGCATAGAGAATGAAGATCCTCCACTGTTTGGATCGTCATGTCTACCGAACAAAAACAAATCCACATAGATGCAAATCATATCTTCATTACAAAGACATGAACACACAACAAGTAAAGAACATTCATAGTAACCTTCCCATGGAAAGAATGCCTCTGACATGCTTGACATCACTGAACTCTCCAAGAATAGTCTTGTAAGCTATTTTCTTTTGCTCCTCATTCATCGGAGCTGATCTTCCATTCGGCACATCTGCAACTTGAGCAACAAAACCTTTATCAACCTGCAAAATCACTTCAACACTTAGCATCAATCACAGTCTTGGCCTATAGAATCCAAAACTAAATTCAAAGGTTGAGCCTTTTGAAGTACCCTGAAGAAATGATTAGTGTTGTAGCCACCTAAACGAACGAGCTTGAAGATATGATCCACCGTCATTGGTGCAACCGTGGGATAGAATCCAAATTCAATATCTCCATAACTAGTCTGCACATCAAAGATGAGATTTTGATCCTAAAATCTAAAAACCCGTAATCGAAGATGCAATTTCACATAAGAGAAACCCAAAACATACAGAGAAGAAGAGACGCGAAAATGAACCTGGAAGACGACACGAGACGAGCCAAGTTCTGGTTCGTAAGAGAGAGCTTTGACTACGAAGGCTACACACGCCAAAGTGAAGATCAATAGTCTCGTGTTTCCCATTTCCGGCGCCGATCTGATCAAAGTCAACACTGGCAGTGAAAACTATGTTCGTCGGGGACGATGACCGGTGTCCGTAGTGAAATATATTATTTTTTATTCAGTTGGGCCTTTTGTTTTTAACTAAAGCCCTAAATAGCATTGGGTACGGCCCATTATCTTTTTTGTCAATGAGGCTTTGTTATTTCAAAATTAGAAGAAAGTGTATTCCGCTACATAGAAAGAAACTATGATCCATGTGGCTGTGTATATGTCCACGATATGAGGTCTAATTAGCTTCATCTGGATCCAAGAACATGAAAATAAAATATTATTAGCTATTCAATTCTATATGACTGATCCAAAGTAAGTAGACCCGCCCAGTTCTATCTAGTTGGACGTCTAAAACATGAACATAAAAATTAGTTGTTAAACCATTACACTACAAAATTTTGATACCATTATAAGTTCTTTCTTACATAACTTTTGGCATCTAAAACTGATGCTTCATAAACTTAAACTCAGGATATGTTCTGTATAGCTGTCCTAAAAGAATCATGTGATCCCGTTTTAAACGACCAACTATGAATGATCAAGTCAAAGTCTAAAAATAAAAACTATGATTGAATTTAAATTGGAGAAATCTTTCTGTTTTTTTTTTCCTTTATTGTATTTTTTTTTACGCAACGTTATTATAAACTTTTGAAATATTGTAGTTGACAAATAAATCATTTATTTTAAGTAACCTGTAATATTTTTAAGTTTCTACTCTCTCCGTTTCATATTAAGTGTCGTTTTAGAAAAAAAATTTTGTTACAAATAAGTGTCGTTTTTGTATTTTAATGTAAAATTTTATGAATTTTATTTTTTAGTTTAATTTTTTATTGGGAAATGATGTTTTTATATAGAAAATATGCAAAATTAAATGTTTTTAAAATCTGTGTGCATAAATTTAAAATGACACTTATTATGAAATGGCGAGAGTATTTGTTTTACCCTTTTCGGCAGTTATTCGTACTTTGGTGTTAAAAACAATGAGCAAAGCTTCAATATAACGGCCTGTGGGAGTTAGAAGAGTTGAATTCTGAGAAAAAGCATTTGTTCGTCTTCTACTTTTTTTCTGTGTGCGTGTTTGGAGTTTGGGTTTGGCCAGATTCATGTTATGATTTTAGGTTTCAGTTACATCAATCAACATCTAGAGTTAATGCTCCCTCGAAGAACACGATTCCCAACATATCCACGGTCCTGCGGAAACATATCGATTTCGAAATGCTAAAAAAAATGCAAGTTGTTTACAGGAAACTAGGAGAAATATTCAATTGTTTTTCTATATATTTAACTCGACGCAACTTTTTTTTTTTTCATCAACTAACTCGACGCAACCTTATCTTTCAGTTTTAAGATGCATACATACATGCACACGAATGAATCATGCTAAAATAAAGGATGCTTCCATTATGGAAGATATGCTTTTAACCACACGTGTACTATCCACTGCGACACGTCTTTCTAAAATGGAATTTATAAAGAAATCATATTTAGCATCTGAGTATTTCCAGTTACGTGTAAATCATGAGATCAAATGTGGTTTTGTGAAAATGACGTTTAATTAATACTGAGACCTGTTTTTATCTACATTTGTTTTTCAGATATTAATATACTTTACATAGTACTTATTAGTCATGAGCATGCATGCACAGATGCACTTGATAGTTGATATGCGTCATTAGAGAAACTAAATACAAAATCAAATAATCTTGCACACATATTAGATAATTCAAAATGAATAAAGGTTTTCCTTTTGTTTCAAAAATAGTAAACTGATGTCGATGACATAGTATTAGATGTATGGATCCCTCAACAAAAAAGCATCCTATGTATGGAAGAAAAGAAAATCCGTGCATTTTATATCACTTGGTTAAGAATTTTAGTATATGCAATACTGAGACAGTTTTATTACTCTTCTTAGTTTAAACATTGTATCATACTTAGTTTTTTTTTCTTTTTTGCGAAAAACAGGTTTTTTTTTTTTTTTGGAAAAACTTAGTTTTCTTGTTTTTACCGTACAAATGGGCATGACTGTACATTTCTGCAAGTTATATTTTTTGATCTTGAAACTCCCCGAGAAGAAATGAAAATTTTTAATAATTTTGTTATGCAAAGAGTTATAAGTCAGTTAAATAAAAGGATATAAAGGGTTATTATAATAAAAATTGGTAAACATAAAATTGGTAAACAAGTGATTAGTGAAGTGTGTCTAAATTTGTCTATATAGATGCCAACTCCCTTTTTTCTCCGCAATGGGGTTGCCCACCTAATCGTCCAAAGTATTCTGATTTTTTAAAAGCAGATACACGTCATTACATGATGCTCTTTTTCTTTTGTTGAACATTACGTTATGCTTTTTACATTCTTATTATTTGATAAAAACATTCTTATTATTTTCTATCCATATAATATATACTTGTGTGTTTATATACGTGTGTCTGTGTGTGGTAACAATGAATTGCTGTTTATGATTTTTTGTGTTCAGCATCCGAGAGGACATATACATACTTATAGCAGGGCCTGTGAGTCTGTGATGTGAGTATATTGGTAACAAGTAGATAAGAATAAGGTATTCGAATCAGCAAATATATGAATTTGAAGACCCACTCATACCGCATACGGCTCGGTATTTATCTTTGTGATCGCATCAAATTCACACAACATAAACCTAATTAGTTGATAATTATCAACCAAAATCCATATTTCATAACTTTTAAATGTATTCAATTGACGAATTAGCAGATAATGAACTGGCTTCGCAGTGACACCCACAAAAGAATCTACTCCCTCTGTTTCTTAAAGAGTGTCATTTTGATAGTTTTCACACATATTAAGAAAATAATTAGAATGCATTAATGTTCTTAATAATGAGAACTATTCAACCAATAGTGATTTAGATAAATAAAAATATTTATAAAACCAATGCATTTTACCATAAATATTAAGCTAAAAACATTAATAAATTGCATTGAAAATTGAAAACGACACTCTTTGTGAAACAAAAATAAAACCTCAAAATGACATTCTTTGCGAAACGGAGGGAGTACTAGTTACTTATCACACATCATGCCTTTGAGCTATGACATTTTCAAATATCATAGTGTTGGAGAAAACACAGTAGGTATTCATTCTTATGAGTTGCAAAAATGCTTTTTTCCATCAAGATAGTACATAGTTGGATACTCCAACTGTAGAGATGACATTATCAGAAATTTACACAACAAAATTCAATAATAAAAAATCTACCATTACGTACCTTAAAATTACATAACATACGAAAGCATATATTCAACAAGTCTACCATATTATATTCAATCAAATCTTAAATGATACAAAAGAAGGCAAAAATATTAAACATATAGTCCATTGCATACCACATTAATTATACACAACATACATACGGAAACAAATATGAGCAATTATCTATCATCTACCACTTTTTGTCATTTATCTCTTTGTACTACCTTTTCTATTTTTGTGAGAAATGTTAAGGATTTCTTTCGTTGCATTTTTCCAAACTTAAATGGGTAGAATGAGATGGGGGCCATCTCCAACTTAAGCGTCGAGTCTAATCTAGTCAGATGCTGAGTCAGACATGTGACCTAGAGTCTCATTTTTTTAATTTTTTGACTTTTTCTTCATTTTTGAACAAATTTTCTTTAACTTTGTATTGATTTTCTCTGTTTCCTGCTTCCTAATAGGCTAATACCATTAATATTTCTCAAATTTGTCATTATATCTTCGCACTCCCAACCGTGTTGAAAGGAGTAAAAGCAAATTCTAATTTTGTAAGAAAACGTTGAATCCTATTTATGTACAAAATGACATCTATTATTATGTATTCAACGATTTAAAGTAGATTGGTGAACATACTTTATATTTGTAATAAACCTACAAAGCAAGTCTTTGCTTGTCCAAGATGAGTTCTCTTTTTTCTGTCTAGATCATAGTTGTAACTTGTTTAAAATTAATATTTCAAGGTTAAAGTCGAAAGTGCTAGACAAAGACTCAAAAGTCATAGAAATATCTTACATGCACGTTGAATATAAGCCAACATCATGTATAATTCTCATAATAGTGATTAAGAAAGATTCTAAAATAATAGAAAGTTCACATTTCAACTCTTATAAAACGAGTGCCAAATGGGAAAATCGCATAAGAAGAAATTAGTCTATATGGATATCAATTACCTTAAACATCTGATTTATTTATGAGTAATTTGGAACGAATCAAATCTATTTTTTTTTAGAAACTAATAATGTTAAATCTGAAAAGAACACAAAACACAATCAACTTTATCATTTGGTTAGATAATTTTTATAGATAAATAGTAATAATATCATTGAGTATTTAATATTGTTTCTAAACTCTGTTTTATTAGAGTTTATTATACTGAAGCATCTCCAATAGTTGGTTTTATTTCTATTTTCAAAATATTAATTTAAAAAATGAAAAAACAAACCAACAATTACTTTAATAGTTTACTTTATTTATTTTTGTAAGAAAATCTAAGTGTATTTCATTTTTCACTTTATTAATAACACTTTTACTAATGTTATATATCCAATTAGTTTTGTTTTAACAATAATAATTTAGCATAATTACTATTTAATATAAACTAAATATAATCATAATCATGAGTACTACTTATTCAAATTAGTCAAATCATCGGAAGTTTTCAACATGAAAACAGTGTTGTACTTTTATTAAATTACAATGTCGTTGATCTATATATATGTATTGAGTTTCGAACAGAAAGTCAATTATTAGGTGTAAAACTATCATGGTCATGACTCATGACCAAACGTTAATTAATAGGGTCCATCATACATGACATCTTCCTGTATTCAAAATACCAAACTCCCCTTCAAGCTCATGTGGGCCCCAGAAGCATCAGGTGTATCGTACTCTCACCCGTAGGCTATTCCAGTCTGTTCCTAGGCGGCTTTTAACTAATGGAGTCAAAAAGTTAAAAAAAAAAAAAGAGAAGCTAAAAAAACTGACAGAAGTCAGGCTTGTGGAGGGGGTGACGACACGTGTTCGAACGGGTCTCACTATCACCGCAAAACTCGGCGGCCCCGTCGTATAACCGCCGGGAAAACAACAAACTTCCGATGATTACGTTTTATTCGTCCTTATCCAACTTTTTTTACAGTAATTAATTCAATTAAAAAAATCATCCACATTCTTGGCACCACTCATGTCCCAAGAAAGGAAAGAGTACGATTACAATTTATAAACTGTTATTTGATAGTAAAGTATTGTACTCAAATTTATAGAACAATATTGTACGATTGAAGCAATAGCATGGTTGGATTCAAGGTATTGGTTTACACGCCTGTTCTGTAATGAAAGAATTAAATTATTAAAATATTTATTCGATTTAGCTAAAAGACTACAACAGTAAAACAGTACAGAATAATTAGATAAATGTTTAATTTAATAAATGTGCACAACACTTAGTGATTTATTTTTGTCTACAAAGGCCATTTGCTTCTTCTGATTTGCAGATGAGAGCTTAAGGTATAGAAAGATATACAAAGGAAAACACAGAGAGTGATATGACATTAGTTAATTAAATCTTAAGTTTTTAATTTAGTCTTAATCAGCAAAAGTATCCTTCATCTTCTATTACAACTATCCATCTTCTGTTGTTGTTGTTCTTACAAGAAATGTTATATTGTAATTGCAGGTAAGTTTAAACTCCGAGCTATAGTTTCAAAACATGGAGTTGACTTTGCGCATCTTCTTGGTTAAAAGCTTGGATCCAATCTGAAGCAAGGAACCAGTTTCTTGATTTTCTTGCGAATTGGATTTTTTTTTTTCTTCCGACAAGATGTTTGAAGGTCGACCTCGAGATTCTTGTCTGGTTTCAACTCTCTTCACCATGCCAAGTCATCAAGAAACCAAATGGAGCTTCTCGATTTCCGCAAAACGGGCCTTTCTCAACGACGACGAGAGTCACGAGACCGATCGTCATCACCACAAGAAGATTCACAAGCTCGCCGAGTTCTTGAATCTTGACGGAGGAGATGGAGCTAACGGGTCTTCAGATTCGGGATCGCTAATCCCAGGGATGAACAAAGACGACTCAATCAGCTGTTTGCTTCGTTGCTCTCGAGCTGATTACTGCTCCATTGCTTCAGTGAGTCGTAGCCTACGAGCTCTGGTCCGAAGCGGCGAGATTTACAGACTCAGGAGGCTACAAGGGACGCTCGAGCACTGGGTTTACTTCTCGTGCCATCTCAACGAATGGGAAGCGTTTGATCCGAGGTCGAAACGGTGGATGCGTTTGCCAAGTATGCCGCAGAACGAATGTTTTAGGTACGCAGACAAAGAGTCTCTCGCTGTAGGAACTGACTTGCTTGTGTTTGGTTGGGAAGTGAGCTCTTATGTAATCTATAGATATAGTCTTTTGACTAACTCTTGGTCTACTGGGAAGAGTATGAACATGCCTAGGTGCTTGTTTGGCTCTGCTAGTTACGGTGAGATCGCGGTTTTAGCCGGCGGTTGCGATTCAAACGGTAGGATTCTTGATACTGCGGAGATGTATAACTCTGAGGACCAGACTTGGACGGTGTTACCGGGGATGAACAAAAGGAGGAAGATGTGTTCCGGTGTGTTTATGGATGGGAAGTTCTATGTGATTGGTGGGATTGGTGTTGGGGAAGGGAACGAGCCTAAGGTTCTGACTTGTGGTGAAGAGTTTGATATGAAGACGAGGGTGTGGAGAGAGATTCCTGATATGTCGCCACCGAGGTCTAACCAGGGGAATGGAATGTCAGCGGCTGCGATGGCTCCACCGCTTGTAGCGGTTGTGAATGATCAGCTTTACGCGGCTGATCATGCCGGTATGGCGGTTAGAAGGTATGATAAGGAAACTCGGGTTTGGGTCATAGTTGGGAGTTTGCCTGAGCAAGCTGGTTCCATGAACGGTTGGGGCTTAGCGTTTAAAGCTTGTGGGGATCAAGTTATAGTGATTGGTGGACCCAAGGTTCCAGGTGAAGGGTTCATTGAGCTTAACTCATGGGTGCCAAGTCATGGTGCACCGCAGTGGCATTTACTAGGCAAGAAACAGTCGGTTAATTTCGTTTATAACTGTGCCGTGATGAGCTGCTGAAGAAGTGAAAAGAATGTTGGTTTAGCCGTTGTTAAGAGGCTTATTAGTTATAATTAAGATATAAAATTTGAGGAGATTGTTGTTCTGTTACTTATTGTTTATGTGTAGTTTCATGTTTCCTGCTGAGTTTTATTGATGTTACACTTCAATGGATGGTTCTTCTTTTCATTTGTTAAGTTAGCTCTTAGATGTTTCTCTTTGCTCTAAAGATTCCAAAGTCTTCATCCTTATACTCAGTTACAGGTTTTAAATTGATTGAAGTGTGATTACATCTTAGTTTGCTGTAAAACAGAGTAGATATCACTAAAAATTGCTAACTGTGTTTTGTCGTTTTGTGCCCAACAAGAACAGAAAAGTTATTGATTCAGTCGAGTACTTTAAGTCCAAAGTCTGTGAAGTATTTATTCACATTCAGTAGCACCTGCATCAACTCTAAAAGCATATTTATTTGGGTCGAATCTTCAACTATTTGATTATGCCAAAGTACCAATGTATATAAAGATGAATTTTCCTTTTTATTTAATATTAATATATTATCTTTCAAATTTTTATGTGATGAAATGTTTTGACAGGAGTATCATATTCGAGTAGAACTTTAATTTTATTTAAATGACATTTTTTAATTGACCACTGCAAGTTTTCTTTTGGTGCAGTAGAAAATGAGCCCATGATTGAAGCATAAAAAGGTAAAGCAAGGTTAGTGTTGGTGGAGGCTTATGCTAGTATAGTAGCCCATTTTGGCATTATCATTTTAATAACATACTTAAATCTGTTAATTTGTCGTCTAATACAACTGTAAAATCTAATAAAAATGAGATTACTTTTCCTGATTCCCTAATGTTTCCTCCACTAATGCAACACCAGCTTTAAAAGTGGTGTAAATTAGCAAATAATATTA